>CAXAJV010000410.1:61200-308200 GCA_963969225.1 Xylocopa violacea | reverse complement strand
TATAAAAGCCCCACGGATACGTAGAGGCCAACTCGCCAGGAATGTTATCAAATAATAGCGTCGAGAGGTTAGGTTGGGTTATATAAGCTTATATTACGTTATTGATGGATATGAAGGTCCCACGGAAACATAGAGGCCAACAAGCCAGGAATGTCGTCAAATATTACAGCCGAGATGTTACGTTGGGTTATTTTAGGTTAAATTACGTTATTGATGGATATGAATGTCCCACGGAGACGTAGAGGCCAACAAGCCAGGAATGTTGTCAAATATTACAGCCGAGATGTTACGTTGGGATAGGTTAGGTTATATTACGTTATTGATGTATATAAAAGTCCCACGGAGACGTAGATTCCAACTCGCCAGGAATGTTGTCAAATAGTAGCGCCGAGATGTTAGGTTAGGTTATATAAGGTTATATTACGTTATTGATGGATATGAAGGTCTCACGGAGACGTAGAGCCCAACTCGACAGGAATGTTGTCAAATATTACCGCCGAGATGTTAGGTTGGCTTAGGTTAGGTTATATTACGTCATTGATGTATATGAAGTTCCCACGGAGACGTAGACTCCAACTCGCCAGGAATGTTGTCAAATATTACCGCCGAGATGATAGGTTGGGTTAGGTTAGGTTATATTACGTTATTGATGTATATGAAGGTCCCACGGAGACGTAGAGGCCAACTCGCCAGGAATGTTGCCAAATAATAGCGCCGAGATGTTGGGTTGTGTTAGGTTAGGTTATATTACGTTATTGATGTATATAAAGGCCCCACGGAGACGTAGAAGCCAACTCGCGAGAAATGTTGTCAAATAATAGCGCCGAAAAGTTAGGTTGGGTTAGGTTAGGTTATATTACGTTATTGATGTACATGAAGGTCCCACGGAGACGCAGAGGCCAACAAGCCAGGAATGTGGTTAAACATTACCTCCGAGACGTTACTTTGGGATGGGTTAGGTTATATTACGTTATTGATGGATATGAAGGTCTCACGGAGACGTAGAGGCCAACTCGCCAGGAATGTTGTCAAATATTACCGCCGAGATGTTAGGTTGGGTTAGGTTAGGTTATATTATGTTATTGATGTATATAAAGGTCTCACGGAAACGTAGAAGCCAACAAGCCAGGAATGTGGTTAAACATTACCTCCGAGACGTTACTTTGGGTTAGGTTAGGTTATATTACGTTATTGATGTATATAAAAGCCCCACGGATACGTAGAGGCCAACTCGCCAGGAATGTTATCAAATAATAGCGTCGAGAGGTTAGGTTGGGTTATATAAGCTTATATTACGTTATTGATGGATATGAAGGTCCCACGGAAACATAGAGGCCAACAAGCCAGGAATGTCGTCAAATATTACAGCCGAGATGTTACGTTGGGTTATTTTAGGTTAAATTACGTTATTGATGGATATGAATGTCCCACGGAGACGTAGAGGCCAACAAGCCAGGAATGTTGTCAAATATTACAGCCGAGATGTTACGTTGGGATAGGTTAGGTTATATTACGTTATTGATGTATATAAAAGTCCCACGGAGACGTAGATTCCAACTCGCCAGGAATGTTGTCAAATAGTAGCGCCGAGATGTTAGGTTAGGTTATATAAGGTTATATTACGTTATTGATGGATATGAAGGTCTCACGGAGACGTAGAGCCCAACTCGACAGGAATGTTGTCAAATATTACCGCCGAGATGTTAGGTTGGCTTAGGTTAGGTTATATTACGTTATTGATGTATATGAAGTTCCCACGGAGACGTAGACTCCAACTCGCCAGGAATGTTGTCAAATATTACCGCCGAGATGATAGGTTGGGTTAGGTTAGGTTATATTACGTTATTGATGTATATGAAGGTCCCACGGAGACGTAGAGGCCAACTCGCCAGGAATGTTGCCAAATAATAGCGCCGAAAGGTTAGGTTGGGTTAGGTTAGGTTATATTATGTTATTGATGTATATAAAGGTCTCACGGAAACGTAGAAGCCAACAAGCCAGGAATGTGGTTAAACATTACCTCCGAGACGTTACTTTGGGTTAGGTTAGGTTATATTACGTTATTGATGTATATAAAAGCCCCACGGATACGTAGAGGCCAACTCGCCAGGAATGTTATCAAATAATAGCGTCGAGAGGTTAGGTTGGGTTATATAAGCTTATATTACGTTATTGATGGATATGAAGGTCCCACGGAAACATAGAGGCCAACAAGCCAGGAATGTCGTCAAATATTACAGCCGAGATGTTACGTTGGGTTATTTTAGGTTAAATTACGTTATTGATGGATATGAATGTCCCACGGAGACGTAGAGGCCAACAAGCCAGGAATGTTGTCAAATATTACAGCCGAGATGTTACGTTGGGATAGGTTAGGTTATATTACGTTATTGATGTATATAAAAGTCCCACGGAGACGTAGATTCCAACTCGCCAGGAATGTTGTCAAATAGTAGCGCCGAGATGTTAGGTTAGGTTATATAAGGTTATATTACGTTATTGATGGATATGAAGGTCTCACGGAGACGTAGAGCCCAACTCGACAGGAATGTTGTCAAATATTACCGCCGAGATGTTAGGTTGGCTTAGGTTAGGTTATATTACGTTATTGATGTATATGAAGTTCCCATGGAGACGTAGACTCCAACTCGCCAGGAATGTTGTCAAATATTATCGCCGAGATGATAGGTTGGGTTAGGTTAGGTTATATTACGTTATTGATGTATATGAAGGTCCCACGGAGACGTAGAGGCCAACTCGCCAGGAATGTTGCCAAATAATAGCGCCGAGATGTTGGGTTGTGTTAGGTTAGGTTATATTACGTTATTGATGTATATAAAGGCCCCACGGAGACGTAGAAGCCAACTCGCGAGAAATGTTGTCAAATAATAGCGCCGAAAAGTTAGGTTGGGTTAGGTTAGGTTATATTACGTTATTGATGTACATGAAGGTCCCACGGAGACGCAGAGGCCAACAAGCCAGGAATGTGGTTAAACATTACCTCCGAGACGTTACTTTGGGATGGGTTAGGTTATATTACGTTATTGATGGATATGAAGGTCTCACGGAGACGTAGAGGCCAACTCGCCAGGAATGTTGTCAAATATTACCGCCGAGATGTTAGGTTGGGTTAGGTTAGGTTATATTATGTTATTGATGTATATAAAGGTCTCACGGAAACGTAGAAGCCAACAAGCCAGGAATGTGGTTAAACATTACCTCCGAGACGTTACTTTGGGTTAGGTTAGGTTATATTACGTTATTGATGTATATAAAAGCCCCACGGATACGTAGAGGCCAACTCGCCAGGAATGTTATCAAATAATAGCGTCGAGAGGTTAGGTTGGGTTATATAAGCTTATATTACGTTATTGATGGATATGAAGGTCCCACGGAAACATAGAGGCCAACAAGCCAGGAATGTCGTCAAATATTACAGCCGAGATGTTACGTTGGGTTATTTTAGGTTAAATTACGTTATTGATGGATATGAATGTCCCACGGAGACGTAGAGGCCAACAAGCCAGGAATGTTGTCAAATATTACAGCCGAGATGTTACGTTGGGATAGGTTAGGTTATATTACGTTATTGATGTATATAAAAGTCCCACGGAGACGTAGATTCCAACTCGCCAGGAATGTTGTCAAATAGTAGCGCCGAGATGTTAGGTTAGGTTATATAAGGTTATATTACGTTATTGATGGATATGAAGGTCTCACGGAGACGTAGAGCCCAACTCGACAGGAATGTTGTCAAATATTACCGCCGAGATGTTAGGTTGGCTTAGGTTAGGTTATATTACGTTATTGATGTATATGAAGTTCCCACGGAGACGTAGACTCCAACTCGCCAGGAATGTTGTCAAATATTACCGCCGAGGTGATAGGTTGGGTTAGGTTAGGTTATATTACGTTATTGATGTATATGAAGGTCCCA
Source organism: Xylocopa violacea (assembly GCA_963969225.1). Taxonomy (NCBI): domain Eukaryota; kingdom Metazoa; phylum Arthropoda; class Insecta; order Hymenoptera; family Apidae; genus Xylocopa; species Xylocopa violacea. The sequence goes on along the minus strand of CAXAJV010000410.1, from coordinate 304,263 downwards.
CGGAGACGTAGAGGCCAACTCGCCAGGAATGTTGCCAAATAATAGCGCCGAGATGTTGGGTTGTGTTAGGTTAGGTTATATTACGTTATTGATGTATATAAAGGCCCCACGGAGACGTAGAAGCCAACTCGCGAGAAATGTTGTCAAATAATAGCGCCGAGATGATAGGTTGGGTTAGGTTAGGTTATATTACGTTATTGATGTATATGAAGGTCCCACGGAGACGTAGAGGCCAACTCGCCAGGAATGTTGTCAAATATTAGTGCCGAGATCTTAGGTTGGGTTAGGTTAGGTTATATTCCGCTATTGATGTATATATAAGTCCCACGGAGACGTAGAGGCCAACAAGCCAGGAATGTTGTCAAATAATAGCGCCGAAAGGTTAGGTTGGATGAGGTTAGGTTATATTACGTTATTGATGTATATAAAAGTCCCACGGCGACGTAGAGGCCAACTCGCCAGGAATGTTGTCAAGTAATAGCGCCGAAAGGTTAGTTTGGGTTAGGTTAGGTTATATTACGTTATTGATGGATATTAAGGTCCCACGGAGACCTAGAGGCCCACTCGCCAGGAATGTTGTCAAATATTAGTACCGAGAGGTTGGGTTGGGTTAGGTTAGGTTATATTACGTTATTGATGTATATGAAGGTCCCACGGAGACGTAGAGGCCAACTCGCCAGGAATGTTGTCAAATAATAGCGCCGAAAGGTTAGGTTGGGTTAGGTTAGGTTATATTACGTTATTGATGTATATAAAAGTCCCACGGAGACGTAGAGGTCAACTCGCCAGGAGTGTTGTCAAATAATAGCGCCGAAAGGTTAGGTTGGGTTAGGTTAGGTTATATTACGTTATTGATGGATATGAAGGTCTCACGGAGACGTAGAGGCCAACTCGCCAGGAATGTTGTCAAATATTACCGCCGAGATGTTAGGTTGGGTTAGGTTAGGTTATATTACGTTATTGATGTATATGAAGGTCCCACGGAGACGTAGAGGCCAACTCGCCAGGAATGTTGTCAAATAATAGGGCCGAGAGGCTGGGTTGTGTTAGGTTAGGTTATATTACGTTATTGATGTATATAAAGGCCCCACGGACATGTAGAGGCCAACTCGCCAGGAATGTTGTCAAGTAATAGCGCCGAAAGGTTAGGTTGGGTTAGGTTAGGTTATATTACGTTATTGATGGATATGAAGGTCCCACGGAGACGTAGAGGCCCACTCGCCAGGAATGTTGTCAAATATTAGTACCGAGAGGTTGGGTTGGGTTAGGTTAGGTCATATTACGTTATTGATGTATATGAAGGTCCCACGGAGACGTAGAGGCCAACTCGCCAGGAATGTAGTCAAATAATAGCGCCGAAAGGTTAGGTTGGGTTAGGTTAGGTTATATTACGTTATTGATGTATATAAAAGTCCCACGGAGACGTAGAGGCCAACTCGCCAGGAATGTTGTCAAGTAATAGCGCCGAAAGGTTAGGTTGGGTTAGGTTAGGTTATATTACGTTATTGATGGATATGAAGGTCCCACGGACACGTAGAGGCCCACTCGCCAGGAATGTTGTCAAATATTAGTACCGAGAGGTTGGGTTGGGTTAGGTTAGGTCATATTACGTTATTGATGTATATGAAGGTCCCACGGAGACGTAGAGGCCAACTCGCCAGGAATGTTGTCAAATAATAGCGCCGAAAGGTTAGGTTGGGTTAGGTTAGGTTATATTACGTTATTGATGTATATAAAAGTCCCACGGAGACGTAGAGGCCAACTCGCCAGGAATGTTGTCAAATAATAGCGCCGAAAGGTTAGGTTGGGTTAGGTTAGGTTATATTACGTTATTGATGGATATGAAAGACTCACGGAGACGTAGAGGCCAACTCGCCAGGAATGTTGTCAAATATTACCGCCGAGATGTTAGGTTGGGTTAGGTAAGGTTATATTACGTTTTGGTGTATATGAAGGACCCACGGAGACGTAGAGGCCAACTCGCCAGGAATGTTGTCAAATAATAGCGCCGAGAGGTTGGGTTGTGTTAGGTTAGGTTATATTACGTTATTGATGTATATAAAGGCCCCACGGAGACGAAGAGGCCAACTCACCAGAAATGTTGTCAAATAATAGCGCCGAAAGGTTAGGTTGGGTTAGGTTAGGTTATATTACGTTATTGATGTATATAAAAGTCCCACGGAGACGTAGAGGCCAACAGGCCAGGAATGTTGTCAAATAATAGCGCCGAGAGGTTAGGTTGGGTTATATAAGGTTTATATTACGTTATTGATGGATATGAAGGTCTCACGGAGACGTAGAGGCCAACAAGCCAGGAATGTTGTCAAATATTACAGCCGAGACGTTACGTTGGGTTAGGTTAGGTTATATTACGTTTTTGATGTATATGAAGGCCCCACGGATACGTAGAGGCCAACTCGACAGGAATGTTGTCAAATAATAGCGCCGAGATCTTACGTTGTGTTAGGTTAGGTTATATTACGTTACTGATGTATATAAAATTCCCACGGAGACGTAGAGGCCAACTCGCCAGGAATGTTGTCAAATAATAGCGTCGAGAGGTTAGGTTGGGTTATATAAACTTATATTACGTTATTGATGGATATGAAGGTCTCACGGAGACGTAGAGGCCAACAAGCCAGGAATGTTGTCAAATATTACAGCCGAGATGTTACGTTGGGTTATTTTAGGTTAAATTACGTTATTGATGGATATGAATGTCCCACGGAGACGTAGAGGCCAACAAGCCAGGAATGTTGTCAAATATTACAGCCGAGACGTTACGTTGGGTTAGGTTAGGTTATATTACGTTTTTGATGTATATGAAGGCCTCACGGAGACGTAGAAGCCAACTCGACAGGAATGTTGTCAAATATTAGTGCCGAGATCTTAGGTTGGGTTAGGTTAGGTTATATTCCGCTATTGATGAACATAAAAGTCCCACGGAGACGTAGAGGCCAACAAGCCAGGAATGTTGTCAAATAATAGCGCCGAAAGGTTAGGTTGGATGAGGTTAGGTTATATTACGTTATTGATGTATATAAAAGTCCCACGGCGACGTAGAGGCCAACTCGCCAGGAATGTTGTCAAGTAATAGCGCCGAAAGGTTAGGTTGGGTTAGGTTAGGTTATATTACGTTATTGATGGATATTAAGGTCCCACGGAGACGTAGAGGCCCACTCGCCAGGAATGTTGTCAAATATTAGTACCGAGAGGTTGGGTTGGGTTAGGTTAGGTTATATTACGTTATTGATGTATATGAAGGTCCCACGGAGACGTAGAGGCCAACTCGCCAGGAATGTTGTCAAATAATAGCGCCGAAAGGTTAGGTTGGGTTAGGTTAGGTTATATTACGTTATTGATGTATATAAAAGTCCCACGGAGACGTAGAGGCCAACTCGCCAGGAATGTTGTCAAATAATAACGCCGAAAGGTTAGGTTGGGTTAGGTTAGGTTATATTACGTTATTGATGGATATGAAGGTCTCACGGAGACGTAGAGGCCAACTCGCCAGGAATGTTGTCAAATATTACCGCCGAGATGTTAGGTTGGGTTAGGTTAGGTTATATTACGTTATTGATGTATATGAAGGTCCCACGGAGACGTAGAGGCCAACTCGCCAGGAATGTTGTCAAATAATAGGGCCGAGAGGCTGGGTTGTGTTAGGTTAGGTTATATTACGTTATTAATGTATATAAAGGCCCCACGGACATGTAGAGGCCAACTCGCCAGGAATGTTGTCAAGTAATAGCGCCGAAAGGTTAGGTTGGGTTAGGTTAGGTTATATTACGTTATTGATGGATATTAAGGTCCCACGGAGACGTAGAGGCCCACTCGCCAGGAATGTTGTCAAATATTAGTACCGAGAGGTTGGGTTGGGTTAGGTTAGGTTATATTACGTTATTGATGTATATGAAGGTCCCACGGAGACGTAGAGGCCAACTCGCCAGGAATGTTGTCAAATAATAGCGCCGAAAGGTTAGGTTGGGTTAGGTTAGGTTATATTACGTTATTGATGTATATAAAAGTCCCACGGAGACGTAGAGGCCAACTCGCCAGGAATGTTGTCAAATAATAACGCCGAAAGGTTAGGTTGGGTTAGGTTAGGTTATATTACGTTATTGATGGATATGAAGGTCTCACGGAGACGTAGAGGCCAACTCGCCAGGAATGTTGTCAAATATTACCGCCGAGATGTTAGGTTGGGTTAGGTTAGGTTATATTACGTTATTGATGTATATGAAGGTCCCACGGAGACGTAGAGGCCAACTCGCCAGGAATGTTGTCAAATAATAGGGCCGAGAGGCTGGGTTGTGTTAGGTTAGGTTATATTACGTTATTAATGTATATAAAGGCCCCACGGACATGTAGAGGCCAACTCGCCAGGAATGTTGTCAAGTAATAGCGCCGAAAGGTTAGGTTGGGTTAGGTTAGGTTATATTACGTTATTGATGGATATGAAGGTCCCACGGAGACGTAGAGGCCCACTCGCCAGGAATGTTGTCAAATATTAGTACCGAGAGGTTGGGTTGGGTTAGGTTAGGTCATATTACGTTATTGATGTATATGAAGGTCCCACGGAGACGTAGAGGCCAACTCGCCAGGAATGTTGTCAAATAATAGCGCCGAAAAGTTAGGTTGGGTTAGGTTAGGTTATATTACGTTATTGATGTATATAAAAGTCCCACGGAGACGTAGAGGCCAACTCGCCAGGAATGTTGTCAAGTAATAGCGCCGATAGGTTAGGTTGGGTTAGGTTAGGTTATATTACGTTATTGATGGATATGAAGGTCCCACGGAGACGTAGAGGCCCACTCGCCAGGAATGTTGTCAAATATTAGTGCCGAGAGGTTGGGTTGTGTTAGGTTAGGTTATATTCCGTTATTGATTTATATGAAGGCCCCACGGATACGTAGAGGCCAACTCGACAGGAATGTTGTCAAATAATAGCGCCGAGATCTTACGTTGTGTTAGGTTAGGTTATATTACGTTACTGATGTATATAAAATTCCCACGGAGACGTAGAGGCCAACTCGCCAGGAATGTTGTCAAATATTACCGCCGAAATGTTAGGTTGGGTTAGGTTAGGTTATATTATGTTATTGATGTATATAAAGGTCTCACGGAAACGTAGAGGCCAACAAGCCAGGAATGTGGTTAAACATTACCTCCGAGACGTTACTTTGGGTTAGGTTAGGTTATATTACGTTATTGATGTATATAAAAGCCCCACGGATACGTAGAGGCCAACTCGCCAGGAATGTTGTCAAATAATAGCGTCGAGAGGTTAGGTTGGGTTATATAAACTTATATTACGTTATTGATGGATATGAAGGTCTCACGGAGACGTAGAGGCCAACTCGACAGGAATGTTGTCAAATATTACCGCCGAGATGTTATGTTGGCTTAGGTTAGGTTATATTACGTTATTGATGTATATGAAGTTCCCACGGAGACGTAGAGTCCAACTCGCCAGGTATGTTGTCAAATATTGCCGCCGAGATGATAGGTTGGGTTAGGTTAGGTAATTTTACGTTATTGATGTATATGAAGGTCCCACGGAGACGTAGAGGCCAATTCGCCAGGAATGTTGTCAAATATTACCGCCGAAATGTTAGGTTGGGTTAGGTTAGGTTATATTACGTTATTGATGTATATAAAGGTCTCACGGAAACGTAGAGGCCAACAAGCCAGGAATGTGGTTAAACATTACCTCCGAGACGTTACTTTGGGTTAGGTTAGGTTATATTACGTTATTATAGTATATAAAAGTCCCACGGAGACGTAGATGCCAACTCGCCAGCAATGTTGTCAAATATTAGTGCCGAGAGGTTGGGTTGTGTTAGGTTAGGTTATATTACGTTATTGATGTATATGAAGGTCCCACGGAGACGTAGAGGCCAACTCGCCAGGAATGTTGTCAAATAATAGCGCCGAAAGGTTAGGTTGGTTAGGTTAGGTTATATTACGTTATTGATGTATATAAAAGTCCCACGGAGACGTAGAGGCCAACTCGCCAGGAATGTTGTCAAATAATAGCGCCGAAAGGTTAGGTTGGGTTATATAAGCTTATATTACGTTATTGATGGATATGAAGGTCCCACGGAGACGTAGAGGCCCACTCGCCAGGAATGTTGTCAAATATTAGTACCGAGAGGTTGGGTTGGGTTAGGTTAGGTCATATTACGTTATTGATGTATATGAAGGTCCCACGGAGACGTAGAGGCCAACTCGCCAGGAATGTTGTCAAATAATAGCGCCGAAAGGTTAGGTTGGGTTAGGTTAGGTTATATTACGTTATTGATGTATATAAAAGTCCCACGGAGACGTAGAGGCCAACTCGCCAGGAATGTTGTCAAGTAATAGCGCCGAAAGGTTAGGTTGGATGAGGTTAGGTTATATTACGTTATTGATGTATATAAAAGTCCCACGGCGACGTAGAGGCCAACTCGCCAGGAATGTTGTCAAGTAATAGCGCCGAGATTTTAGGTTGTGTTAGGTTAGGTTATATAACGTTATTGATGTATATAAAGGTCCCACGGAGACGTAGAGGCCAACAAGCCAGGAATGTGTTCAAATATTACCGCCGAGATGTTAGATAGGGTTAGGTTAGGTTATATTACATTATTGATATACATATATATATATATATATATATATATATATATATATATATATATATATATATATATATATATATCCCACGGGGACGTGAAGGCCAACAAGCCAGGAATGTGTTCAAATATTACCGCCGAGATGTTAGGTTGGGTTAGGTTAGGTTATATTACGTTATAGATGTATATAAAGGTCCCACGGAGACGTAGAGGCCAACAAGCCAGGATTGTGTTCAAATATTACCGCCGAGATGTTAGGTTGGGTTAGGTTAGGTTATATAACGTTATTGATGTATATAAAGGTCCCACGGAGACGTAGAGGCCAACTCGCCAGGAATGTTGTCAAATAATAGCGCCGAGAGGTTGGGTTGTGTTAGGTTAGGTTATATTACGTTATTGATGTATATAAAGGCCCCACGGATACGTAGAGGCCAACTCGCCAGGAATGTTGTCAAATAATAGCGTCGAGAGGTTAGGTTGGGTTATATAAACTTATATTACGTTATTGATGGATATGAAGGTCTCACGGAGACGTAGAGGCCAACAAGCCAGGAATGTTGTCAAATATTACAGCCGAGATGTTACGTTGGGTTATTTTAGGTTAAATTACGTTATTGATGGATATGAATGTCCCACGGAGACGTAGAGGCCAACAAGCCAGGAATGTTGTCAAATATTACAGCCGAGACGTTACGTTGGGTTAGGTTAGGTTATATTACGTTTTTGATGTATATGAAGGCCTCACGGAGACGTAGAAGCCAACTCGACAGGAATGTTGTCAAATATTAGTGCCGAGATCTTAGGTTGGGTTAGGTTAGGTTATATTCCGCTATTGATGTATATAAAAGTCCCACGGAGACGTAGAGGCCAACAAGCCAGGAATGTTGTCAAATAATAGCTCCGAAAGGTTAGGTTGGATGAGGTTAGGTTATATTACGTTATTGATGTATATAAAAGTCCCACGGCGACGTAGAGGCCAACTCGCCAGGAATGTTGTCAAGTAATAGCGCCGAAAGGTTAGGTTGGGTTAGGTTAGGTTATATTACGTTATTGATGTATATAAAAGTCCCACGGAGACGTAGAGGCCAACTCGCCAGGAATGTTGTCAAGTAATAGTACCGAGAGGTTGGGTTGGGTTAGGTTAGGTCATATTACGTTATTGATGTATATGAAGGTCCCACGGAGACGTAGAGGCCAACTCGCCAGGAATGTTGTCAAATAATAGCGCCGAAAAGTTAGGTTGGGTTAGGTTAGGTTATATTACGTTATTGATGTATATAAAAGTCCCACGGAGACGTAGAGGCCAACTCGCCAGGAATGTTGTCAAGTAATAGCGCCGATAGGTTAGGTTGGGTTAGGTTAGGTTATATTACGTTATTGATGGATATGAAGGTCCCACGGAGACGTAGAGGCCCACTCGCCAGGAATGTTGTCAAATATTAGTGCCGAGAGGTTGGGTTGTGTTAGGTTAGGTTATATTCCGTTATTGATTTATATGAAGGCCCCACGGATACGTAGAGGCCAACTCGACAGGAATGTTGTCAAATAATAGCGCCGAGATCTTACGTTGTGTTAGGTTAGGTTATATTACGTTACTGATGTATATAAAATTCCCACGGAGACGTAGAGGCCAACTCGCCAGGAATGTTGTCAAATATTACCGCCGAAATGTTAGGTTGGGTTAGGTTAGGTTATATTATGTTATTGATGTATATAAAGGTCTCACGGAAACGTAGAGGCCAACAAGCCAGGAATGTGGTTAAACATTACCTCCGAGACGTTACTTTGGGTTAGGTTAGGTTATATTACGTTATTGATGTATATAAAAGCCCCACGGATACGTAGAGGCCAACTCGCCAGGAATGTTGTCAAATAATAGCGTCGAGAGGTTAGGTTGGGTTATATAAACTTATATTACGTTATTGATGGATATGAAGGTCTCACGGAGACGTAGAGGCCAACTCGACAGGAATGTTGTCAAATATTACCGCCGAGATGTTATGTTGGCTTAGGTTAGGTTATATTACGTTATTGATGTATATGAAGTTCCCACGGAGACGTAGAGTCCAACTCGCCAGGTATGTTGTCAAATATTGCCGCCGAGATGATAGGTTGGGTTAGGTTAGGTAATTTTACGTTATTGATGTATATGAAGGTCCCACGGAGACGTAGAGGCCAATTCGCCAGGAATGTTGTCAAATATTACCGCCGAAATGTTAGGTTGGGTTAGGTTAGGTTATATTACGTTATTGATGTATATAAAGGTCTCACGGAAACGTAGAGGCCAACAAGCCAGGAATGTGGTTAAACATTACCTCCGAGACGTTACTTTGGGTTAGGTTAGGTTATATTACGTTATTATAGTATATAAAAGTCCCACGGAGACGTAGATGCCAACTCGCCAGCAATGTTGTCAAATATTAGTGCCGAGAGGTTGGGTTGTGTTAGGTTAGGTTATATTACGTTATTGATGTATATGAAGGTCCCACGGAGACGTAGAGGCCAACTCGCCAGGAATGTTGTCAAATAATAGCGCCGAAAGGTTAGGTTGGTTAGGTTAGGTTATATTACGTTATTGATGTATATAAAAGTCCCACGGAGACGTAGAGGCCAACTCGCCAGGAATGTTGTCAAATAATAGCGCCGAAAGGTTAGGTTGGGTTATATAAGCTTATATTACGTTATTGATGGATATGAAGGTCCCACGGAGACGTAGAGGCCCACTCGCCAGGAATGTTGTCAAATATTAGTACCGAGAGGTTGGGTTGGGTTAGGTTAGGTCATATTACGTTATTGATGTATATGAAGGTCCCACGGAGACGTAGAGGCCAACTCGCCAGGAATGTTGTCAAATAATAGCGCCGAAAGGTTAGGTTGGGTTAGGTTAGGTTATATTACGTTATTGATGTATATAAAAGTCCCACGGAGACGTAGAGGCCAACTCGCCAGGAATGTTGTCAAGTAATAGCGCCGAAAGGTTAGGTTGGATGAGGTTAGGTTATATTACGTTATTGATGTATATAAAAGTCCCACGGCGACGTAGAGGCCAACTCGCCAGGAATGTTGTCAAGTAATAGCGCCGAGATTTTAGGTTGTGTTAGGTTAGGTTATATAACGTTATTGATGTATATAAAGGTCCCACGGAGACGTAGAGGCCAACAAGCCAGGAATGTGTTCAAATATTACCGCCGAGATGTTAGATAGGGTTAGGTTAGGTTATATTACATTATTGATATACATATATATATATATATATATATATATATATATATATATATATATATATATATATATATCCCACGGGGACGTGAAGGCCAACAAGCCAGGAATGTGTTCAAATATTACCGCCGAGATGTTAGGTTGGGTTAGGTTAGGTTATATTACGTTATAGATGTATATAAAGGTCCCACGGAGACGTAGAGGCCAACAAGCCAGGATTGTGTTCAAATATTACCGCCGAGATGTTAGGTTGGGTTAGGTTAGGTTATATAACGTTATTGATGTATATAAAGGTCCCACGGAGACGTAGAGGCCAACTCGCCAGGAATGTTGTCAAATAATAGCGCCGAGAGGTTGGGTTGTGTTAGGTTAGGTTATATTACGTTATTGATGTATATAAAGGCCCCACGGATACGTAGAGGCCAACTCGCCAGGAATGTTGTCAAATAATAGCGTCGAGAGGTTAGGTTGGGTTATATAAACTTATATTACGTTATTGATGGATATGAAGGTCTCACGGAGACGTAGAGGCCAACAAGCCAGGAATGTTGTCAAATATTACAGCCGAGATGTTACGTTGGGTTATTTTAGGTTAAATTACGTTATTGATGGATATGAATGTCCCACGGAGACGTAGAGGCCAACAAGCCAGGAATGTTGTCAAATATTACAGCCGAGACGTTACGTTGGGTTAGGTTAGGTTATATTACGTTTTTGATGTATATGAAGGCCTCACGGAGACGTAGAAGCCAACTCGACAGGAATGTTGTCAAATATTAGTGCCGAGATCTTAGGTTGGGTTAGGTTAGGTTATATTCCGCTATTGATGTATATAAAAGTCCCACGGAGACGTAGAGGCCAACAAGCCAGGAATGTTGTCAAATAATAGCTCCGAAAGGTTAGGTTGGATGAGGTTAGGTTATATTACGTTATTGATGTATATAAAAGTCCCACGGCGACGTAGAGGCCAACTCGCCAGGAATGTTGTCAAGTAATAGCGCCGAAAGGTTAGGTTGGGTTAGGTTAGGTTATATTACGTTATTGATGTATATAAAAGTCCCACGGAGACGTAGAGGCCAACTCGCCAGGAATGTTGTCAAGTAATAGCGCCGAAAGGTTAGGTTGGGTTAGGTTAGGTTATATTACGTTATTGATGGATATGAAGGTCCCACGGAGACGTAGAGGCCCACTCGCCAGGAATGTTGTCAAATATTAGTACCGAGAGGTTGGGTTGGGTTAGGTTAGGTCATATTACGTTATTGATGTATATGAAGGTCCCACGGAGACGTAGAGGCCAACTCGCCAGGAATGTTGTCAAATAATAGCGCCGAAAGGTTAGGTTGGGTTAGGTTAGGTTATATTACGTTATTGATGTATATAAAAGTCCCACGGAGACGTAGAGGCCAACTCGCCAGGAATGTTGTCAAATAATAGCGCCGAAAGGTTAGGTTGGGTTAGGTTAGGTTATATTACGTTATTGATGGATATGAAAGACTCACGGAGACGTAGAGGCCAACTCGCCAGGAATGTTGTCAAATATTACCGCCGAGATGTTAGGTTGGGTTAGGTAAGGTTATATTACGTTTTTGATGTATATGAAGGACCCACGGAGACGTAGTGGCCAACTCGCCAGGAATGTTGTCAAATAATAGCGCCGAGAGGTTGGGTTGTGTTAGGTTAGGTTATATTACGTTATTGATGTATATAAAGGCCCCACGGAGACGAAGAGGCCAACTCACCAGAAATGTTGTCAAATAATAGCGCCGAAAGGTTAGGTTGGGTTAGGTTAGGTTATATTACGTTATTGATGGATATGAAGGTCCCACGGAGACGTAGAGGCCCACTCGCCAGGAATGTTGTCAAATATTAGTACCGAGAGGTTGGGTTGGGTTAGGTTAGGTCATATTACGTTATTGATGTATATGAAGGTCCCACGGAGACGTAGAGGCCAACTCGCCAGGAATGTTGTCAAATAATAGGGCCGAGAGGCTGGGTTGTGTTAGGTTAGGTTATATTACGTTATTAATGTATATAAAGGCCCCACGGACATGTAGAGGCCAACTCGCCAGGAATGTTGTCAAGTAATAGCGCCGAAAGGTTAGGTTGGGTTAGGTTAGGTTATATTACGTTATTGATGGATATGAAGGTCCCACGGAGACGTAGAGGCCCACTCGCCAGGAATGTTGTCAAATATTAGTACCGAGAGGTTGGGTTGGGTTAGGTTAGGTCATATTACGTTATTGATGTATATGAAGGTCCCACGGAGACGTAGAGGCCAACTCGCCAGGAATGTTGTCAAATAATAGCGCCGAAAGGTTAGGTTGGGTTAGGTTAGGTTATATTACGTTATTGATGTATATAAAAGTCCCACGGAGACGTAGAGGCCAACTCGCCAGGAATGTTGTCAAGTAATAGCGCCGATAGGTTAGGTTGGGTTAGGTTAGGTTATATTACGTTATTGATGGATATGAAGGTCCCACGGAGACGTAGAGGCCCACTCGCCAGGAATGTTGTCAAATATTAGTGCCGAGAGGTTGGGTTGTGTTAGGTTAGGTTATATTCCGTTATTGATTTATATGAAGGCCCCACGGATACGTAGAGGCCAACTCGACAGGAATGTTGTCAAATAATAGCGCCGAGATCTTACGTTGTGTTAGGTTAGGTTATATTACGTTACTGATGTATATAAAATTCCCACGGAGACGTAGAGGCCAACTCGCCAGGAATGTTGTCAAATATTACCGCCGAAATGTTAGGTTGGGTTAGGTTAGGTTATATTATGTTATTGATGTATATAAAGGTCTCACGGAAACGTAGAGGCCAACAAGCCAGGAATGTGGTTAAACATTACCTCCGAGACGTTACTTTGGGTTAGGTTAGGTTATATTACGTTATTGATGTATATAAAAGCCCCACGGATACGTAGAGGCCAACTCGCCAGGAATGTTGTCAAATAATAGCGTCGAGAGGTTAGGTTGGGTTATATAAACTTATATTACGTTATTGATGGATATGAAGGTCTCACGGAGACGTAGAGGCCAACTCGACAGGAATGTTGTCAAATATTACCGCCGAGATGTTATGTTGGCTTAGGTTAGGTTATATTACGTTATTGATGTATATGAAGTTCCCACGGAGACGTAGAGTCCAACTCGCCAGGTATGTTGTCAAATATTGCCGCCGAGATGATAGGTTGGGTTAGGTTAGGTAATTTTACGTTATTGATGTATATGAAGGTCCCACGGAGACGTAGAGGCCAATTCGCCAGGAATGTTGTCAAATATTACCGCCGAAATGTTAGGTTGGGTTAGGTTAGGTTATATTACGTTATTGATGTATATAAAGGTCTCACGGAAACGTAGAGGCCAACAAGCCAGGAATGTGGTTAAACATTACCTCCGAGACGTTACTTTGGGTTAGGTTAGGTTATATTACGTTATTATAGTATATAAAAGTCCCACGGAGACGTAGATGCCAACTCGCCAGCAATGTTGTCAAATATTAGTGCCGAGAGGTTGGGTTGTGTTAGGTTAGGTTATATTACGTTATTGATGTATATGAAGGTCCCACGGAGACGTAGAGGCCAACTCGCCAGGAATGTTGTCAAATAATAGCGCCGAAAGGTTAGGTTGGGTTAGGTTAGGTTATATTACGTTATTGATGTATATAAAAGTCCCACGGAGACGTAGAGGCCAACTCGCCAGGAATGTTGTCAAATAATAGCGCCGAAAGGTTAGGTTGGGTTATATAAGCTTATATTACGTTATTGATGGATATGAAGGTCCCACGGAGACGTAGAGGCCCACTCGCCAGGAATGTTGTCAAATATTAGTACCGAGAGGTTGGGTTGGGTTAGGTTAGGTCATATTACGTTATTGATGTATATGAAGGTCCCACGGAGACGTAGAGGCCAACTCGCCAGGAATGTTGTCAAATAATAGCGCCGAAAGGTTAGGTTGGGTTAGGTTAGGTTATATTACGTTATTGATGTATATAAAAGTCCCACGGAGACGTAGAGGCCAACTCGCCAGGAATGTTGTCAAGTAATAGCGCCGAAAGGTTAGGTTGGATGAGGTTAGGTTATATTACGTTATTGATGTATATAAAAGTCCCACGGCGACGTAGAGGCCAACTCGCCAGGAATGTTGTCAAGTAATAGCGCCGAGATTTTAGGTTGTGTTAGGTTAGGTTATATAACGTTATTGATGTATATAAAGGTCCCACGGAGACGTAGAGGCCAACAAGCCAGGAATGTGTTCAAATATTACCGCCGAGATGTTAGATAGGGTTAGGTTAGGTTATATTACATTATTGATATACATATATATATATATATATATATATATATATATATATATCCCACGGGGACGTGAAGGCCAACAAGCCAGGAATGTGTTCAAATATTACCGCCGAGATGTTAGGTTGGGTTAGGTTAGGTTATATTACGTTATAGATGTATATAAAGGTCCCACGGAGACGTAGAGGCCAACAAGCCAGGATTGTGTTCAAATATTACCGCCGAGATGTTAGGTTGGGTTAGGTTAGGTTATATAACGTTATTGATGTATATAAAGGTCCCACGGAGACGTAGAGGCCAACTCGCCAGGAATGTTGTCAAATAATAGCGCCGAGAGGTTGGGTTGTGTTAGGTTAGGTTATATTACGTTATTGATGTATATAAAGGCCCCACGGATACGTAGAGGCCAACTCGCCAGGAATGTTGTCAAATAATAGCGTCGAGAGGTTAGGTTGGGTTATATAAACTTATATTACGTTATTGATGGATATGAAGGTCTCACGGAGACGTAGAGGCCAACAAGCCAGGAATGTTGTCAAATATTACAGCCGAGATGTTACGTTGGGTTATTTTAGGTTAAATTACGTTATTGATGGATATGAATGTCCCACGGAGACGTAGAGGCCAACAAGCCAGGAATGTTGTCAAATATTACAGCCGAGACGTTACGTTGGGTTAGGTTAGGTTATATTACGTTTTTGATGTATATGAAGGCCTCACGGAGACGTAGAAGCCAACTCGACAGGAATGTTGTCAAATATTAGTGCCGAGATCTTAGGTTGGGTTAGGTTAGGTTATATTCCGCTATTGATGTATATAAAAGTCCCACGGAGACGTAGAGGCCAACAAGCCAGGAATGTTGTCAAATAATAGCTCCGAAAGGTTAGGTTGGATGAGGTTAGGTTATATTACGTTATTGATGTATATAAAAGTCCCACGGCGACGTAGAGGCCAACTCGCCAGGAATGTTGTCAAGTAATAGCGCCGAAAGGTTAGGTTGGGTTAGGTTAGGTTATATTACGTTATTGATGTATATAAAAGTCCCACGGAGACGTAGAGGCCAACTCGCCAGGAATGTTGTCAAGTAATAGCGCCGAAAGGTTAGGTTGGGTTAGGTTAGGTTATATTACGTTATTGATGGATATGAAGGTCCCACGGAGACGTAGAGGCCCACTCGCCAGGAATGTTGTCAAATATTAGTACCGAGAGGTTGGGTTGGGTTAGGTTAGGTCATATTGCGTTATTGATGTATATGAAGGTCCCACGGAGACGTAGAGGCCAACTCGCCAGGAATGTTGTCAAATAATAGCGCCGAAAGGTTAGGTTGGGTTAGGTTAGGTTATATTACGTTATTGATGTATATAAAAGTCCCACGGAGACGTAGAGGCCAACTCGCCAGGAATGTTGTCAAATAATAGCGCCGAAAGGTTAGGTTGGGTTAGGTTAGGTTATATTACGTTATTGATGGATATGAAAGACTCACGGAGACGTAGAGGCCAACTCGCCAGGAATGTTGTCAAATATTACCGCCGAGATGTTAGGTTGGGTTAGGTAAGGTTATATTACGTTTTTGATGTATATGAAGGACCCACGGAGACGTAGTGGCCAACTCGCCAGGAATGTTGTCAAATAATAGCGCCGAGAGGTTGGGTTGTGTTAGGTTAGGTTATATTACGTTATTGATGTATATAAAGGCCCCACGGAGACGAAGAGGCCAACTCACCAGAAATGTTGTCAAATAATAGCGCCGAAAGGTTAGGTTGGGTTAGGTTAGGTTATATTACGTTATTGATGGATATGAAGGTCCCACGGAGACGTAGAGGCCCACTCGCCAGGAATGTTGTCAAATATTAGTACCGAGAGGTTGGGTTGGGTTAGGTTAGGTCATATTACGTTATTGATGTATATGAAGGTCCCACGGAGACGTAGAGGCCAACTCGCCAGGAATGTTGTCAAATAATAGCGCCGAAAGGTTAGGTTGGGTTAGGTTAGGTTATATTACGTTATTGATGTATATAAAAGTCCCACGGAGACGTAGAGGCCAACTCGCCAGGAATGTTGTCAAGTAATAGCGCCGATAGGTTAGGTTGGGTTAGGTTAGGTTATATTACGTTATTGATGGATATGAAGGTCCCACGGAGACGTAGAGGCCCACTCGCCAGGAATGTTGTCAAATATTAGTGCCGAGAGGTTGGGTTGTGTTAGGTTAGGTTATATTCCGTTATTGATTTATATGAAGGCCCCACGGATACGTAGAGGCCAACTCGACAGGAATGTTGTCAAATAATAGCGCCGAGATCTTACGTTGTGTTAGGTTAGGTTATATTACGTTACTGATGTATATAAAATTCCCACGGAGACGTAGAGGCCAACTCGCCAGGAATGTTGTCAAATATTACCGCCGAGATGTTAGGTTGGGTTAGGTAAGGT
Source organism: Xylocopa violacea (assembly GCA_963969225.1). Taxonomy (NCBI): domain Eukaryota; kingdom Metazoa; phylum Arthropoda; class Insecta; order Hymenoptera; family Apidae; genus Xylocopa; species Xylocopa violacea. The sequence goes on along the minus strand of CAXAJV010000410.1, from coordinate 287,703 downwards.
TATATTACGTTTTTGATGTATATGAAGGACCCACGGAGACGTAGTGGCCAACTCGCCAGGAATGTTGTCAAATAATAGCGCCGAGAGGTTGGGTTGTGTTAGGTTAGGTTATATTACGTTATTGATGTATATAAAGGCCCCACGGAGACGAAGAGGCCAACTCACCAGAAATGTTGTCAAATAATAGCGCCGAAAGGTTAGGTTGGGTTAGGTTAGGTTATATTACGTTATTGATGGATATGAAGGTCCCACGGAGACGTAGAGGCCCACTCGCCAGGAATGTTGTCAAATATTAGTACCGAGAGGTTGGGTTGGGTTAGGTTAGGTCATATTACGTTATTGATGTATATGAAGGTCCCACGGAGACGTAGAGGCCAACTCGCCAGGAATGTTGTCAAATAATAGCGCCGAAAGGTTAGGTTGGGTTAGGTTAGGTTATATTACGTTATTGATGTATATAAAAGTCCCACGGAGACGTAGAGGCCAACTCGCCAGGAATGTTGTCAAGTAATAGCGCCGATAGGTTAGGTTGGGTTAGGTTAGGTTATATTACGTTATTGATGGATATGAAGGTCCCACGGAGACGTAGAGGCCCACTCGCCAGGAATGTTGTCAAATATTAGTGCCGAGAGTTTGGGTTGTGTTAGGTTAGGTTATATTCCGTTATTGATTTATATGAAGGCCCCACGGATACGTAGAGGCCAACTCGACAGGAATGTTGTCAAATAATAGCGCCGAGATCTTACGTTGTGTTAGGTTAGGTTATATTACGTTACTGATGTATATAAAATTCCCACGGAGACGTAGAGGCCAACTCGCCAGGAATGTTGTCAAATATTACCGCCGAAATGTTAGGTTGGGTTAGGTTAGGTTATATTATGTTATTGATGTATATAAAGGTCTCACGGAAACGTAGTGGCCAACAAGCCAGGAATGTGGTTAAACATTACCTCCGAGACGTTACTTTGGGTTAGGTTAGGTTATATTACGTTATTGATGTATATAAAAGCCCCACGGATACGTAGAGGCCAACTCGCCAGGAATGTTGTCAAATAATAGCGTCGAGAGGTTAGGTTGGGTTATATAAACTTATATTACGTTATTGATGGATATGAAGGTCTCACGGAGACGTAGAGGCCAACAAGCCAGGAATGTTGTCAAATATTACAGCCGAGATGTTACGTTGGGTTATTTTAGGTTAAATTACGTTATTGATGGATATGAATGTCCCACGGAGACGTAGAGGCCAACAAGCCAGGAATGTTGTCAAATATTACAGCCGAGACGTTACGTTGGGTTAGGTTAGGTTATATTACGTTTTTGATGTATATGAAGGCCTCACGGAGACGTAGAAGCCAACTCGACAGGAATGTTGTCAAATATTAGTGCCGAGATCTTAGGTTGGGTTAGGTTAGGTTATATTCCGCTATTGATGAATATAAAAGTCCCACGGAGACGTAGAGGCCAACAAGCCAGGAATGTTGTCAAATAATAGCGCCGAAAGGTTAGGTTGGATGAGGTTAGGTTATATTACGTTATTGATGTATATAAAAGTCCCACGGCGACGTAGAGGCCAACTCGCCAGGAATGTTGTCAAGTAATAGCGCCGAAAGGTTAGGTTGGGTTAGGTTAGGTTATATTACGTTATTGATGGATATTAAGGTCCCACGGAGACGTAGAGGCCCACTCGCCAGGAATGTTGTCAAATATTAGAACCGAGAGGTTGGGTTGGGTTAGGTTAGGTTATATTACGTTATTGATGTATATGAAGGTCCCACGGAGACGTAGAGGCCAACTCGCCAGGAATGTTGTCAAATAATAGCGCCGAAAGGTTAGGTTGGGTTAGGTTAGGTTATATTACGTTATTGATGTATATAAAAGTCCCACGGAGACGTAGAGGCCAACTCGCCAGGAATGTTGTCAAATAATAACGCCGAAAGGTTAGGTTGGGTTAGGTTAGGTTATATTACGTTATTGATGGATATGAAGGTCTCACGGAGACGTAGAGGCCAACTCGCCAGGAATGTTGTCAAATATTACCGCCGAGATGTTAGGTTGGGTTAGGTTAGGTTATATTACGTTATTGATGTATATGAAGGTCCCACGGAGACGTAGAGGCCAACTCGCCAGGAATGTTGTCAAATAATAGGGCCGAGAGGCTGGGTTGTGTTAGGTTAGGTTATATTACGTTATTGATGTATATAAAGGCCCCACGGAGACGAAGAGGCCAACTCACCAGAAATGTTGTCAAATAATAGCGCCGAAAGGTTAGGTTGGGTTAGGTTAGGTTATATTACGTTATTGATGTATATAAAAGTCCCACGGAGACGTAGAGGCCAACAGGCCAGGAATGTTGTCAAATAATAGCGCCGAGAGGTTAGGTTGGGTTATATAAGGTTTATATTACGTTATTGATGGATATGAAGGTCTCACGGAGACGTAGAGGCCAACAAGCCAGGAATGTTGTCAAATATTACAGCCGAGATGTTACGTTGGGTTATTTTAGGTTAAATTACGTTATTGATGGATATGAATGTCCCACGGAGACGTAGAGGCCAACAAGCCAGGAATGTTGTCAAATATTACAGCCGAGACGTTACGTTGGGTTAGGTTAGGTTATATTACGTTTTTGATGTATATGAAGGCCTCACGGAGACGTAGAAGCCAACTCGACAGGAATGTTGTCAAATATTAGTGCCGAGATCTTAGGTTGGGTTAGGTTAGGTTATATTCCGCTATTGATGAATATAAGAGTCCCACGGAGACGTAGAGGCCAACAAGCCAGGAATGTTGTCAAATAATAGCGCCGAAAGGTTAGGTTGGATGAGGTTAGGTTATATTACGTTATTGAAGGATATGAAAGACTCACGGAGACGTAGAGGCCAACTCGCCAGGAATGTTGTCAAATATTACCGCCGAGATGTTAGGTTGGGTTAGGTAAGGTTATATTACGTTTTTGATGTATATGAAGGACCCACGGAGACGTAGTGGCCAACTCGCCAGGAATGTTGTCAAATAATAGCGCCGAGAGGTTGGGTTGTGTTAGGTTAGGTTATATTACGTTATTGATGTATATAAAGGCCCCACGGAGACGAAGAGGCCAACTCACCAGAAATGTTGTCAAATAATAGCGCCGAAAGGTTAGGTTGGGTTAGGTTAGGTTATATTACGTTATTGATGGATATGAAGGTCCCACGGAGACGTAGAGGCCCACTCGCCAGGAATGTTGTCAAATATTAGTACCGAGAGGTTGGGTTGGGTTAGGTTAGGTCATATTACGTTATTGATGTATATGAAGGTCCCACGGAGACGTAGAGGCCAACTCGCCAGGAATGTTGTCAAATAATAGCGCCGAAAGGTTAGGTTGGGTTAGGTTAGGTTATATTACGTTATTGATGTATATAAAAGTCCCACGGAGACGTAGAGGCCAACTCGCCAGGAATGTTGTCAAGTAATAGCGCCGATAGGTTAGGTTGGGTTAGGTTAGGTTATATTACGTTATTGATGGATATGAAGGTCCCACGGAGACGTAGAGGCCCACTCGCCAGGAATGTTGTCAAATATTAGTGCCGAGAGGTTGGGTTGTGTTAGGTTAGGTTATATTCCGTTATTGATTTATATGAAGGCCCCACGGATACGTAGAGGCCAACTCGACAGGAATGTTGTCAAATAATAGCGCCGAGATCTTACGTTGTGTTAGGTTAGGTTATATTACGTTACTGATGTATATAAAATTCCCACGGAGACGTAGAGGCCAACTCGCCAGGAATGTTGTCAAATATTACCGCCGAGATGTTAGGTTGGGTTAGGTAAGGTTATATTACGTTTTTGATGTATATGAAGGACCCACGGAGACGTAGTGGCCAACTCGCCAGGAATGTTGTCAAATAATAGCGCCGAGAGGTTGGGTTGTGTTAGGTTAGGTTATATTACGTTATTGATGTATATAAAGGCCCCACGGAGACGAAGAGGCCAACTCACCAGAAATGTTGTCAAATAATAGCGCCGAAAGGTTAGGTTGGGTTAGGTTAGGTTATATTACGTTATTGATGGATATGAAGGTCCCACGGAGACGTAGAGGCCCACTCGCCAGGAATGTTGTCAAATATTAGTACCGAGAGGTTGGGTTGGGTTAGGTTAGGTCATATTACGTTATTGATGTATATGAAGGTCCCACGGAGACGTAGAGGCCAACTCGCCAGGAATGTTGTCAAATAATAGCGCCGAAAGGTTAGGTTGGGTTAGGTTAGGTTATATTACGTTATTGATGTATATAAAAGTCCCACGGAGACGTAGAGGCCAACTCGCCAGGAATGTTGTCAAGTAATAGCGCCGATAGGTTAGGTTGGGTTAGGTTAGGTTATATTACGTTATTGATGGATATGAAGGTCCCACGGAGACGTAGAGGCCCACTCGCCAGGAATGTTGTCAAATATTAGTGCCGAGAGGTTGGGTTGTGTTAGGTTAGGTTATATTCCGTTATTGATTTATATGAAGGCCCCACGGATACGTAGAGGCCAACTCGACAGGAATGTTGTCAAATAATAGCGCCGAGATCTTACGTTGTGTTAGGTTAGGTTATATTACGTTACTGATGTATATAAAATTCCCACGGAGACGTAGAGGCCAACTCGCCAGGAATGTTGTCAAATATTACCGCCGAAATGTTAGGTTGGGTTAGGTTAGGTTATATTATGTTATTGATGTATATAAAGGTCTCACGGAAACGTAGTGGCCAACAAGCCAGGAATGTGGTTAAACATTACCTCCGAGACGTTACTTTGGGTTAGGTTAGGTTATATTACGTTATTGATGTATATAAAAGCCCCACGGATACGTAGAGGCCAACTCGCCAGGAATGTTGTCAAATAATAGCGTCGAGAGGTTAGGTTGGGTTATATAAACTTATATTACGTTATTGATGGATATGAAGGTCTCACGGAGACGTAGAGGCCAACAAGCCAGGAATGTTGTCAAATATTACAGCCGAGATGTTACGTTGGGTTATTTTAGGTTAAATTACGTTATTGATGTATATGAATGTCCCACGGAGACGTAGAGGCCAACAAGCCAGGAATGTTGTCAAATATTACAGCCGAGACGTTACGTTGGGTTAGGTTAGGTTATATTACGTTTTTGATGTATATGAAGGCCTCACGGAGACGTAGAAGCCAACTCGACAGGAATGTTGTCAAATATTAGTGCCGAGATCTTAGGTTGGGTTAGGTTAGGTTATATTCCGCTATTGATGAATATAAAAGTCCCACGGAGACGTAGAGGCCAACAAGCCAGGAATGTTGTCAAATAATAGCGCCGAAAGGTTAGGTTGGATGAGGTTAGGTTATATTACGTTATTGATGTATATAAAAGTCCCACGGCGACGTAGAGGCCAACTCGCCAGGAATGTTGTCAAGTAATAGCGCCGAAAGGTTAGGTTGGGTTAGGTTAGGTTATATTACGTTATTGATGGATATTAAGGTCCCACGGAGACGTAGAGGCCCACTCGCCAGGAATGTTGTCAAATATTAGAACCGAGAGGTTGGGTTGGGTTAGGTTAGGTTATATTACGTTATTGATGTATATGAAGGTCCCACGGAGACGTAGAGGCCAACTCGCCAGGAATGTTGTCAAATAATAGCGCCGAAAGGTTAGGTTGGGTTAGGTTAGGTTATATTACGTTATTGATGTATATAAAAGTCCCACGGAGACGTAGAGGCCAACAGGCCAGGAATGTTGTCAAATAATAGCGCCGAGAGGTTAGGTTGGGTTATATAAGGTTTATATTACGTTATTGATGGATATGAAGGTCTCACGGAGACGTAGAGGCCAACAAGCCAGGAATGTTGTCAAATATTACAGCCGAGATGTTACGTTGGGTTATTTTAGGTTAAATTACGTTATTGATGGATATGAATGTCCCACGGAGACGTAGAGGCCAACAAGCCAGGAATGTTGTCAAATATTACAGCCGAGACGTTACGTTGGGTTAGGTTAGGTTATATTACGTTTTTGATGTATATGAAGGCCTCACGGAGACGTAGAAGCCAACTCGACAGGAATGTTGTCAAATATTAGTGCCGAGATCTTAGGTTGGGTTAGGTTAGGTTATATTCCGCTATTGATGAATATAAGAGTCCCACGGAGACGTAGAGGCCAACAAGCCAGGAATGTTGTCAAATAATAGCGCCGAAAGGTTAGGTTGGATGAGGTTAGGTTATATTACGTTATTGATGTATATAAAAGTCCCACGGCGACGTAGAGGCCAACTCGCCAGGAATGTTGTCAAGTAATAGCGCCGAAAGGTTAGGTTGGGTTAGGTTAGGTTATATTACGTTATTGATGGATATTAAGGTCCCACGGAGACGTAGAGGCCCACTCGCCAGGAATGTTGTCAAATATTAGTACCGAGAGGTTGGGTTGGGTTAGGTTAGGTTATATTACGTTATTGATGTATATGAAGGTCCCACGGAGACGTAGAGGCCAACTCGCCAGGAATGTTGTCAAATAATAGCGCCGAAAGGTTAGGTTGGGTTAGGTTAGGTTATATTACGTTATTGATGTATATAAAAGTCCCACGGAGACGTAGAGGCCAACTCGCCAGGAATGTTGTCAAATAATAACGCCGAAAGGTTAGGTTGGGTTAGGTTAGGTTATATTACGTTATTGATGGATATGAAGGTCTCACGGAGACGTAGAGGCCAACTCGCCAGGAATGTTGTCAAATATTACCGCCGAGATGTTAGGTTGGGTTAGGTTAGGTTATATTACGTTATTGATGTATATGAAGGTCCCACGGAGACGTAGATGCCAACTCGCCAGGAATGTTGTCAAATAATAGGGCCGAGAGGCTGGGTTGTGTTAGGTTAGGTTATATTACGTTATTAATGTATATAAAGGCCCCACGGACATGTAGAGGCCAACTCGCCAGGAATGTTGTCAAGTAATAGCGCCGAAAGGTTAGGTTGGGTTAGGTTAGGTTATATTACGTTATTGATGGATATGAAGGTCCCACGGAGACGTAGAGGCCCACTCGCCAGGAATGTTGTCAAATATTAGTACCGAGAGGTTGGGTTGGGTTAGGTTAGGTCATATTACGTTATTGATGTATATGAAGGTCCCACGGAGACGTAGAGGCCAACTCGCCAGGAATGTTGTCAAATAATAGCGCCGAAAGGTTAGGTTGGGTTAGGTTAGGTTATATTACGTTATTGATGTATATAAAAGTCCCACGGAGACGTAGAGGCCAACTCGCCAGGAATGTTGTCAAGTAATAGCGCCGATAGGTTAGGTTGGGTTAGGTTAGGTTATATTACGTTATTGATGGATATGAAGGTCCCACGGAGACGTAGAGGCCCACTCGCCAGGAATGTTGTCAAATATTAGTGCCGAGAGGTTGGGTTGTGTTAGGTTAGGTTATATTCCGTTATTGATTTATATGAAGGCCCCACGGATACGTAGAGGCCAACTCGACAGGAATGTTGTCAAATAATAGCGCCGAGATCTTACGTTGTGTTAGGTTAGGTTATATTACGTTACTGATGTATATAAAATTCCCACGGAGACGTAGAGGCCAACTCGCCAGGAATGTTGTCAAATATTACCGCCGAAATGTTAGGTTGGGTTAGGTTAGGTTATATTATGTTATTGATGTATATAAAGGTCTCACGGAAACGTAGAGGCCAACAAGCCAGGAATGTTGTCAAATATTAGTACCGAGAGGTTGGGTTGGGTTAGGTTAGGTTATATTACGTTATTGATGTATATGAAGGTCCCACGGAGACGTAGAGGCCAACTCGCCAGGAATGTTGTCAAATAATAGCGCCGAAAGGTTAGGTTGGGTTAGGTTAGGTTATATTACGTTATTGATGTATATAAAAGTCCCACGGAGACGTAGAGGCCAACTCGCCAGGAATGTTGTCAAATAATAACGCCGAAAGGTTAGGTTGGGTTAGGTTAGGTTATATTACGTTATTGATGGATATGAAGGTCTCACGGAGACGTAGAGGCCAACTCGCCAGGAATGTTGTCAAATATTACCGCCGAGATGTTAGGTTGGGTTAGGTTAGGTTATATTACGTTATTGATGTATATGAAGGTCCCACGGAGACGTAGAGGCCAACTCGCCAGGAATGTTGTCAAATAATAGGGCCGAGAGGCTGGGTTGTGTTAGGTTAGGTTATATTACGTTATTAATGTATATAAAGGCCCCACGGACATGTAGAGGCCAACTCGCCAGGAATGTTGTCAAGTAATAGCGCCGAAAGGTTAGGTTGGGTTAGGTTAGGTTATATTACGTTATTGATGGATATGAAGGTCCCACGGAGACGTAGAGGCCCACTCGCCAGGAATGTTGTCAAATATTAGTACCGAGAGGTTGGGTTGGGTTAGGTTAGGTCATATTACGTTATTGATGTATATGAAGGTCCCACGGAGACGTAGAGGCCAACTCGCCAGGAATGTTGTCAAATAATAGCGCCGAAAGGTTAGGTTGGGTTAGGTTAGGTTATATTACGTTATTGATGTATATAAAAGTCCCACGGAGACGTAGAGGCCAACTCGCCAGGAATGTTGTCAAGTAATAGCGCCGATAGGTTAGGTTGGGTTAGGTTAGGTTATATTACGTTATTGATGGATATGAAGGTCCCACGGAGACGTAGAGGCCCACTCGCCAGGAATGTTGTCAAATATTAGTGCCGAGAGGTTGGGTTGTGTTAGGTTAGGTTATATTCCGTTATTGATTTATATGAAGGCCCCACGGATACGTAGAGGCCAACTCGACAGGAATGTTGTCAAATAATAGCGCCGAGATCTTACGTTGTGTTAGGTTAGGTTATATTACGTTACTGATGTATATAAAATTCCCACGGAGACGTAGAGGCCAACTCGCCAGGAATGTTGTCAAATATTACCGCCGAAATGTTAGGTTGGGTTAGGTTAGGTTATATTATGTTATTGATGTATATAAAGGTCTCACGGAAACGTAGAGGCCAACAAGCCAGGAATGTGGTTAAACATTACCTCCGAGACGTTACTTTGGGTTAGGTTAGGTTATATTACGTTATTGATGTATATAAAAGCCCCACGGATACGTAGAGGCCAACTCGCCAGGAATGTTGTCAAATAATAGCGTCGAGAGGTTAGGTTGGGTTATATAAACTTATATTACGTTATTGATGGATATGAAGGTCTCACGGAGACGTAGAGGCCAACTCGACAGGAATGTTGTCAAATATTACCGCCGAGATGTTATGTTGGCTTAGGTTAGGTTATATTACGTTATTGATGTATATGAAGTTCCCACGGAGACGTAGAGTCCAACTCGCCAGGTATGTTGTCAAATATTGCCGCCGAGATGATAGGTTGGGTTAGGTTAGGTAATTTTACGTTATTGATGTATATGAAGGTCCCACGGAGACGTAGAGGCCAATTCGCCAGGAATGTTGTCAAATATTACCGCCGAAATGTTAGGTTGGGTTAGGTTAGGTTATATTACGTTATTGATGTATATAAAGGTCTCACGGAAACGTAGAGGCCAACAAGCCAGGAATGTGGTTAAACATTACCTCCGAGACGTTACTTTGGGTTAGGTTAGGTTATATTACGTTATTATAGTATATAAAAGTCCCACGGAGACGTAGATGCCAACTCGCCAGCAATGTTGTCAAATATTAGTGCCGAGAGGTTGGGTTGTGTTAGGTTAGGTTATATTACGTTATTGATGTATATGAAGGTCCCACGGAGACGTAGAGGCCAACTCGCCAGGAATGTTGTCTAATAATAGCGCCGAAAGGTTAGGTTGGGTTAGGTTAGGTTATATTACGTTATTGATGTATATAAAAGTCCCACGGAGACGTAGAGGCCAACTCGCCAGGAATGTTGTCAAATAATAGCGCCGAAAGGTTAGGTTGGGTTATATAAGCTTATATTACGTTATTGATGGATATGAAGGTCTCACGGAGACGTAGAGGCCAACTCGACAGGAATGTTGTCAAATATTACCGCCGAGATGTTATGTTGGCTTAGGTTAGGTTATATTACGTTATTGATGTATATGAAGTTCCCACGGAGACGTAGAGTCCAACTCGCCAGGTATGTTGTCAAATATTGCCGCCGAGATGATAGGTTGGGTTAGGTTAGGTAATTTTACGTTATTGATGTATATGAAGGTCCCACGGAGACGTAGAGGCCAATTCGCTAGGAATGTTGTCAAATATTACCGCCGAAATGTTAGGTTGGGTTAGGTTAGGTTATATTACGTTATTGATGTATATAAAGGTCTCACGGAAACGTAGAGGCCAACAAGCCAGGAATGTGGTTAAACATTACCTCCGAGACGTTACTTTGGTTTAGGTTAGGTTATATTACGTTATTATAGTATATAAAAGTCCCACGGAGACGTAGATGCCAACTCGCCAGCAATGTTGTCAAATATTAGTGCCGAGAGGTTGGGTTGTGTCAGGTTAGGTTATATTACGTTATTGATGTATATGAAGGTCCCACGGAGACGTAGAGGCCAACTCGCCAGGAATGTTGTCAAATATTAGTACCGAGATGTTAGTTTGGGGTAGGTTAAGTTATATTACGCTATTGATGTATATAACAGTCCCTCGGAGACGTAGAGGCCAACTCAACAGGAATGTTGTCAAATAATAGCGCCGAAAGGTTAGGTTGGGTTAGGTTAGGTTACATTACGTTATTGATGTATATAAAAGTCCCACGGAGACGTAGATGCCAACTCGCCAGGAATGTTGTCAAATAATAGCGCCGAGATGTTAGGTTAGGTTATATAAGGTTATATTACGTTATTGATGGATATGAAGGTCTCACGGAGACGTAGAGCCCAACTCGACAGGAATGTTGTCAAATATTACCGCCGAGATGTTAGGTTGGCTTAGGTAAGGTTATATTACGTTATTGATGTATATGAAGTTCCCACGGAGACGTAGAATCCAACTCGCCAGGAATGTTGTCAAATATTACCGCCGAGATGATAGGTTGGGTTAGGTTAGGTTATATTACTTTATTGATGTATATGAAGGTCCCACGGCGACGTAGAGGCCAACTCGCCAGGAATGTAGTCAAATAATAGCGCCGAGAGGTTGGGTTGTGTTAGGTTAGGTTATATTACGTTATTGATGTATATAAAGGCCCCACGGAGACGAAGAGGCCAACTCACCAGAAATGTTGTCAAATAATAGCGCCGAAAGGTTAGGTTGGGTTAGGTTAGGTTATATTACGTTATTGATGTATATAAAAGTCCCACGGAGACGTAGAGGCCAACAGGCCAGGAATGTTGTCAAATAATAGCGCCGAGAGGTTAGGTTGGGTTATATAAGGTTTATATTACGTTATTGATGGATATGAAGGTCTCACGGAGACGTAGAGGCCAACTCGCCAGGAATGTTGTCAAATATTACCGCCGAGATGTTAGGTTGGGTTAGGTTAGGTTATATTACCTTATTGATGTATATAAAGGTCCCACGGAAACATAGAGGCCAACAAGCCAGGAATGTCGTCAAATATTACAGCCGAGATGTTACGTTGGGTTATTTTAGGTTAAATTACGTTATTGATGGATGTGAATGTCCCACGGAGACGTAGAGGCCAACAAGCCAGGAATGTTGTCAAATATTACAGCCGAGATGTTACGTTGGGTTAGGTTAGGTTATATTACGTTTTTGATGTATATGAAGGCCTCACGGAGACGTAGAAGCCAACTCGACAGGAATGTTGTCAAATATTAGTGCCGAGAACTTAGGTTGGGTTAGGTTAGGTTATATTACGTTATTGATGGATATGAAGGTCCCACGGAGACGTAGAGGCCCACTCGCCAGGAATGTGGTCAAATATTAGTACCGAGAGGTTGGGTTGGGTTAGGTTAGGTTATATTACGTTATTGATGTATATGAAGGTCCCACGGAGACGTAGAGTCCAACTCGCCAGGAATGTTGTCAAATATTAGTACCGAGAGGTTGGGTTGGGTTGTGTTAGGTTATATTACGTTATTGATGTATATGAAGGTCCCACGGAGACGTAGAGGCCGACTCGAAAGGAATGTTGTCAAATAATAGCGCCGAAAGGTTAGGTTGCGTTAGGTTAGGTTATATTACGTTATTGATGGATATGAAGATCTCACGTAGACGTAGAGGCCAATTCGCCAGGAATGTTGTCAACTATTACCGCCGAGATGTTAGGTTGGGTTAGGTTAGGTTATATTACGTTATTGATGTATATGTAGGTCCCACGGAGACGTAGAGGCCGACTCGACAGGAATGTTGTCAAATAATAGCGCCGAAAGGTTAGGTTGCGTTAGGTTAGGTTATATTACGTTATTTATGTATATAAAAGTCCCACGGGGACGTAGAGGCCAACTCGCCAGGAATGTTGTCAAATATTACCGCCGAGATGTTAGGTTGGGTTAGGTTAGGTTATATTACCTTATTGATGTATATAAAGGTCCCACGGAAACATAGAGGCCAACAAGCCAGGAATGTCGTCAAATATTACAGCCGAGATGTTACGTTGGGTTATTTTAGGTTAAATTACGTTATTGATGGATATGAATGTCCCACGGAGACGTAGAGGCCAACAAGCCAGGAATGTTGTCAACTATTACCGCCGAGATGTTAGGTTGGGTTAGGTTAGGTTATATTACGTTATTGATGTATATAAAGGTCTCGCGGAAACGTAGAGGCCAACAAGCCAGGAATGTGGTTAAACATTACCTCCGAGACCTTACTTTGGGTTAGGTTAGGTTATATTACGTTATTGATGTATATAAAAGCCCCACGGAGACGTAGAGGCCAACAAGTCAGGAATTTGGTCAAATAATAGCGCCGAAAGGTTAGGTTGGGTTAGGTTAGGTTATATTACGTTATTGATGTATCTGAAGGTCCCACGGGGACGTAGAGGCCAACTCGCCAGGAATGTTGTCAAATATTAGTACCGAGAGGTTGGGTTGGGTTGGGTTAGGTTATATTACGTTATTGATGTATATGTAGGTCCCACGGAGACGTAGAGGCCGACTCGACAGGAATGTTGTCAAATAATAGCGCCGAAAGGTTAGGTTGCGTTAGGTTAGGTTATATTACGTTATTTATGTATATAAAAGTCCCACGGGGACGTAGAGGCCATCTCGCCAGGAATGTTGTCAAATATTACCGCCGAGATGTTAGGTTGGGTTAGGTTAGGTTATATTACCTTATTGATGTATATAAAGGTCCCACGGAAACATAGAGGCCAACAAGCCAGGAATGTCGTCAAATATTACAGCCGAGATGTTACGTTGGGTTATTTTAGGTTAAATTACGTTATTGATGGATATGAATGTCCCACGGAGACGTAGAGGCCAACAAGCCAGGAATGTTGTCAAATATTACAGCCGAGATGTTACGTTGGGTTAGGTTAGGTTATATTACGTTTTTGATGTATATGAAGGCCTCACGGAGACGTAGAAGCCAACTCGACAGGAATGTTGTCAAATATTAGTGCCGAGAACTTAGGTTGGGTGAGGTTAGGTTATATTACGTTATTGATGGATATGAAGGTCCCACGGAGACGTAGAGGCCCACTCGCCAGGAATGTGGTCAAATATTAGTACCGAGAGGTTGGGTTGGGTTAGGTTAGGTTATATTACGTTATTGATGTATATGAAGGTCCCACGGAGACGTAGAGTCCAACTCGCCAGGAATGTTGTCAAATATTAGTACCGAGAGGTTGGGTTGGGTTGGGTTAGGTTATATTACGTTATTGATGTATATGAAGGTCCCACGGAGACGTAGAGGCCGACTCGAAAGGAATGTTGTCAAATAATAGCGCCGAAAGGTTAGGTTGCGTTAGGTTAGGTTATATTACGTTATTGATGGATATGAAGATCTCACGTAGACGTAGAGGCCAATTCGCCAGGAATGTTGTCAACTATTACCGCCGAGATGTTAGGTTGGGTTAGGTTAGGTTATATTACGTTATTGATGTATATAAAGGTCTCGCGGAAACGTAGAGGCCAACAAGCCAGGAATGTGGTTAAACATTACCTCCGAGACCTTACTTTGGGTTAGGTTAGGTTATATTACGTTATTGATGTATATAAAAGCCCCACGGAGACGTAGAGGCCAACAAGTCAGGAATTTGGTCAAATAATAGCGCCGAAAGGTTAGGTTGGGTTAGGTTAGGTTATATTACGTTATTGATGTATCTGAAGGTCCCACGGGGACGTAGAGGCCAACTCGCCAGGAATGTTGTCAAATATTAGTACCGAGAGGTTGGGTTGGGTTGGGTTAGGTTATATTACGTTATTGATGTATATGTAGGTCCCACGGAGACGTAGAGGCCGACTCGACAGGAATGTTGTCAAATAATAGCGCCGAAAGGTTAGGTTGCGTTAGGTTAGGTTATATTACGTTATTGATGTATATAAAAGTCCCACGGAGACGTAGAGGCCAACTCGCCAGGAATGTTGTCAAGTAATAGCGCCGATAGGTTAGGTTGGGTTAGGTTAGGTTATATTACGTTATTGATGGATATGAAGGTCCCACGGAGACGTAGAGGCCCACTCGCCAGGAATGTTGTCAAATATTAGTGCCGAGAGGTTGGGTTGTGTTAGGTTAGGTTATATTCCGTTATTGATTTATATGAAGGCCCCACGGATACGTAGAGGCCAACTCGACAGGAATGTTGTCAAATAATAGCGCCGAGATCTTACGTTGTGTTAGGTTAGGTTATATTACGTTACTGATGTATATAAAATTCCCACGGAGACGTAGAGGCCAACTCGCCAGGAATGTTGTCAAATATTACCGCCGAAATGTTAGGTTGGGTTAGGTTAGGTTATATTATGTTATTGATGTATATAAAGGTCTCACGGAAACGTAGAGGCCAACAAGCCAGGAATGTGGTTAAACATTACCTCCGAGACGTTACTTTGGGTTAGGTTAGGTTATATTACGTTATTGATGTATATAAAAGCCCCACGGATACGTAGAGGCCAACTCGCCAGGAATGTTGTCAAATAATAGCGTCGAGAGGTTAGGTTGGGTTATATAAACTTATATTACGTTATTGATGGATATGAAGGTCTCACGGAGACGTAGAGGCCAACTCGACAGGAATGTTGTCAAATATTACCGCCGAGATGTTATGTTGGCTTAGGTTAGGTTATATTACGTTATTGATGTATATGAAGTTCCCACGGAGACGTAGAGTCCAACTCGCCAGGTATGTTGTCAAATATTGCCGCCGAGATGATAGGTTGGGTTAGGTTAGGTAATTTTACGTTATTGATGTATATGAAGGTCCCACGGAGACGTAGAGGCCAATTCGCCAGGAATGTTGTCAAATATTACCGCCGAAATGTTAGGTTGGGTTAGGTTAGGTTATATTACGTTATTGATGTATATAAAGGTCTCACGGAAACGTAGAGGCCAACAAGCCAGGAATGTGGTTAAACATTACCTCCGAGACGTTACTTTGGGTTAGGTTAGGTTATATTACGTTATTATAGTATATAAAAGTCCCACGGAGACGTAGATGCCAACTCGCCAGCAATGTTGTCAAATATTAGTGCCGAGAGGTTGGGTTGTGTTAGGTTAGGTTATATTACGTTATTGATGTATATGAAGGTCCCACGGAGACGTAGAGGCCAACTCGCCAGGAATGTTGTCTAATAATAGCGCCGAAAGGTTAGGTTGGGTTAGGTTAGGTTATATTACGTTATTGATGTATATAAAAGTCCCACGGAGACGTAGAGGCCAACTCGCCAGGAATGTTGTCAAATAATAGCGCCGAAAGGTTAGGTTGGGTTATATAAGCTTATATTACGTTATTGATGGATATGAAGGTCTCACGGAGACGTAGAGGCCAACTCGACAGGAATGTTGTCAAATATTACCGCCGAGATGTTATGTTGGCTTAGGTTAGGTTATATTACGTTATTGATGTATATGAAGTTCCCACGGAGACGTAGAGTCCAACTCGCCAGGTATGTTGTCAAATATTGCCGCCGAGATGATAGGTTGGGTTAGGTTAGGTAATTTTACGTTATTGATGTATATGAAGGTCCCACGGAGACGTAGAGGCCAATTCGCTAGGAATGTTGTCAAATATTACCGCCGAAATGTTAGGTTGGGTTAGGTTAGGTTATATTACGTTATTGATGTATATAAAGGTCTCACGGAAACGTAGAGGCCAACAAGCCAGGAATGTGGTTAAACATTACCTCCGAGACGTTACTTTGGTTTAGGTTAGGTTATATTACGTTATTATAGTATATAAAAGTCCCACGGAGACGTAGATGCCAACTCGCCAGCAATGTTGTCAAATATTAGTGCCGAGAGGTTGGGTTGTGTCAGGTTAGGTTATATTACGTTATTGATGTATATGAAGGTCCCACGGAGACGTAGAGGCCAACTCGCCAGGAATGTTGTCAAATATTAGTACCGAGATGTTAGTTTGGGGTAGGTTAAGTTATATTACGCTATTGATGTATATAACAGTCCCTCGGAGACGTAGAGGCCAACTCAACAGGAATGTTGTCAAATAATAGCGCCGAAAGGTTAGGTTGGGTTAGGTTAGGTTACATTACGTTATTGATGTATATAAAAGTCCCACGGAGACGTAGATGCCAACTCGCCAGGAATGTTGTCAAATAATAGCGCCGAGATGTTAGGTTAGGTTATATAAGGTTATATTACGTTATTGATGGATATGAAGGTCTCACGGAGACGTAGAGCCCAACTCGACAGGAATGTTGTCAAATATTACCGCCGAGATGTTAGGTTGGCTTAGGTAAGGTTATATTACGTTATTGATGTATATGAAGTTCCCACGGAGACGTAGAATCCAACTCGCCAGGAATGTTGTCAAATATTACCGCCGAGATGATAGGTTGGGTTAGGTTAGGTTATATTACTTTATTGATGTATATGAAGGTCCCACGGCGACGTAGAGGCCAACTCGCCAGGAATGTAGTCAAATAATAGCGCCGAGAGGTTGGGTTGTGTTAGGTTAGGTTATATTACGTTATTGATGTATATAAAGGCCCCACGGAGACGTAGAGGCCAACTCACCAGAAATGTTGTCAAATAATAGCGCCGAAAGGTTAGGTTGGGTTAGGTTAGGTTATATTACGTTATTGATGTATATAAAAGTCCCACGGAGACGTAGAGGCCAACAGGCCAGGAATGTTGTCAAATAATAGCGCCGAGAGGTTAGGTTGGGTTATATAAGGTTTATATTACGTTATTGATGGATATGAAGGTCTCACGGAGACGTAGAGGCCAACTCGCCAGGAATGTTGTCAAATATTACCGCCGAGATGTTAGGTTGGGTTAGGTTAGGTTATATTACCTTATTGATGTATATAAAGGTCCCACGGAAACATAGAGGCCAACAAGCCAGGAATGTCGTCAAATATTACAGCCGAGATGTTACGTTGGGTTATTTTAGGTTAAATTACGTTATTGATGGATGTGAATGTCCCACGGAGACGTAGAGGCCAACAAGCCAGGAATGTTGTCAAATATTACAGCCGAGATGTTACGTTGGGTTAGGTTAGGTTATATTACGTTTTTGATGTATATGAAGGCCTCACGGAGACGTAGAAGCCAACTCGACAGGAATGTTGTCAAATATTAGTGCCGAGAACTTAGGTTGGGTTAGGTTAGGTTATATTACGTTATTGATGGATATGAAGGTCCCACGGAGACGTAGAGGCCCACTCGCCAGGAATGTGGTCAAATATTAGTACCGAGAGGTTGGGTTGGGTTAGGTTAGGTTATATTACGTTATTGATGTATATGAAGGTCCCACGGAGACGTAGAGTCCAACTCGCCAGGAATGTTGTCAAATATTAGTACCGAGAGGTTGGGTTGGGTTGTGTTAGGTTATATTACGTTATTGATGTATATGAAGGTCCCACGGAGACGTAGAGGCCGACTCGAAAGGAATGTTGTCAAATAATAGCGCCGAAAGGTTAGGTTGCGTTAGGTTAGGTTATATTACGTTATTGATGGATATGAAGATCTCACGTAGACGTAGAGGCCAATTCGCCAGGAATGTTGTCAACTATTACCGCCGAGATGTTAGGTTGGGTTAGGTTAGGTTATATTACGTTATTGATGTATATAAAGGTCTCGCGGAAACGTAGAGGCCAACAAGCCAGGAATGTGGTTAAACATTACCTCCGAGACCTTACTTTGGGTTAGGTTAGGTTATATTACGTTATTGATGTATATAAAAGCCCCACGGAGACGTAGAGGCCAACAAGTCAGGAATTTGGTCAAATAATAGCGCCGAAAGGTTAGGTTGGGTTAGGTTAGGTTATATTACGTTATTGATGTATCTGAAGGTCCCACGGGGACGTAGAGGCCAACTCGCCAGGAATGTTGTCAAATATTAGTACCGAGATGTTGGGTTGGGTTGGGTTAGGTTATATTACGTTATTGATGTATATGTAGGTCCCACGGAGACGTAGAGGCCGACTCGACAGGAATGTTGTCAAATAATAGCGCCGAAAGGTTAGGTTGCGTTAGGTTAGGTTATATTACGTTATTTATGTATATAAAAGTCCCACGGGGACGTAGAGGCCAACTCGCCAGGAATGTTGTCAAATATTACCGCCGAGATGTTAGGTTGGGTTAGGTTAGGTTATATTACCTTATTGATGTATATAAAGGTCCCACGGAAACATAGAGGCCAACAAGCCAGGAATGTCGTCAAATATTACAGCCGAGATGTTACGTTGGGTTATTTTAGGTTAAATTACGTTATTGATGGATATGAATGTCCCACGGAGACGTAGAGGCCAACAAGCCAGGAATGTTGTCAACTATTACCGCCGAGATGTTAGGTTGGGTTAGGTTAGGTTATATTACGTTATTGATGTATATAAAGGTCTCGCGGAAACGTAGAGGCCAACAAGCCAGGAATGTGGTTAAACATTACCTCCGAGACCTTACTTTGGGTTAGGTTAGGTTATATTACGTTATTGATGTATATAAAAGCCCCACGGAGACGTAGAGGCCAACAAGTCAGGAATTTGGTCAAATAATAGCGCCGAAAGGTTAGGTTGGGTTAGGTTAGGTTATATTACGTTATTGATGTATCTGAAGGTCCCACGGGGACGTAGAGGCCAACTCGCCAGGAATGTTGTCAAATATTAGTACCGAGAGGTTGGGTTGGGTTGGGTTAGGTTATATTACGTTATTGATGTATATGTAGGTCCCACGGAGACGTAGAGGCCGACTCGACAGGAATGTTGTCAAATAATAGCGCCGAAAGGTTAGGTTGCGTTAGGTTAGGTTATATTACTTTATTTATGTATATAAAAGTCCCACGGGGACGTAGAGGCCAACTCGCCAGGAATGTTGTCAAATATTACCGCCGAGATGTTAGGTTGGGTTAGGTTAGGTTATATTACCTTATTGATGTATATAAAGGTCCCACGGAAACATAGAGGCCAACAAGCCAGGAATGTCGTCAAATATTACAGCCGAGATGTTACGTTGGGTTATTTTAGGTTAAATTACGTTATTGATGGATATGAATGTCCCACGGAGACGTAGAGGCCAACAAGCCAGGAATGTTGTCAAATATTACAGCCGAGATGTTACGTTGGGTTAGGTTAGGTTATATTACGTTTTTGATGTATATGAAGGCCTCACGGAGACGTAGAAGCCAACTCGACAGGAATGTTGTCAAATATTAGTGCCGAGAACTTAGGTTGGGTGAGGTTAGGTTATATTACGTTATTGATGGATATGAAGGTCCCACGGAGACGTAGAGGCCCACTCGCCAGGAATGTGGTCAAATATTAGTACCGAGAGGTTGGGTTGGGTTAGGTTAGGTTATATTACGTTATTGATGTATATGAAGGTCCCACGGAGACGTAGAGTCCAACTCGCCAGGAATGTTGTCAAATATTAGTACCGAGAGGTTGGGTTGGGTTGGGTTAGGTTATATTACGTTATTGATGTATATGAAGGTCCCACGGAGACGTAGAGGCCGACTCGAAAGGAATGTTGTCAAATAATAGCGCCGAAAGGTTAGGTTGCGTTAGGTTAGGTTATATTACGTTATTGATGGATATGAAGATCTCACGTAGACGTAGAGGCCAATTCGCCAGGAATGTTGTCAACTATTACCGCCGAGATGTTAGGTTGGGTTAGGTTAGGTTATATTACGTTATTGATGTATATAAAGGTCTCGCGGAAACGTAGAGGCCAACAAGCCAGGAATGTGGTTAAACATTACCTCCGAGACCTTACTTTGGGTTAGGTTAGGTTATATTACGTTATTGATGTATATAAAAGCCCCACGGAGACGTAGAGGCCAACAAGTCAGGAATTTGGTCAAATAATAGCGCCGAAAGGTTAGGTTGGGTTAGGTTAGGTTATATTACGTTATTGATGTATCTGAAGGTCCCACGGGGACGTAGAGGCCAACTCGCCAGGAATGTTGTCAAATATTAGTACCGAGAGGTTGGGTTGTGTTAGGTTAGGTTATATTCCGTTATTGATTTATATGAAGGCCCCACGGATACGTAGAGGCCAACTCGACAGGAATGTTGTCAAATAATAGCGCCGAGATCTTACGTTGTGTTAGGTTAGGTTATATTACGTTACTGATGTATATAAAATTCCCACGGAGACGTAGAGGCCAACTCGCCAGGAATGTTGTCAAATATTACCGCCGAAATGTTAGGTTGGGTTAGGTTAGGTTATATTATGTTATTGATGTATATAAAGGTCTCACGGAAACGTAGAGGCCAACAAGCCAGGAATGTGGTTAAACATTACCTCCGAGACGTTACTTTGGGTTAGGTTAGGTTATATTACGTTATTGATGTATATAAAAGCCCCACGGATACGTAGAGGCCAACTCGCCAGGAATGTTGTCAAATAATAGCGTCGAGAGGTTAGGTTGGGTTATATAAACTTATATTACGTTATTGATGGATATGAAGGTCTCACGGAGACGTAGAGGCCAACTCGACAGGAATGTTGTCAAATATTACCGCCGAGATGTTATGTTGGCTTAGGTTAGGTTATATTACGTTATTGATGTATATGAAGTTCCCACGGAGACGTAGAGTCCAACTCGCCAGGTATGTTGTCAAATATTGCCGCCGAGATGATAGGTTGGGTTAGGTTAGGTAATTTTACGTTATTGATGTATATGAAGGTCCCACGGAGACGTAGAGGCCAATTCGCCAGGAATGTTGTCAAATATTACCGCCGAAATGTTAGGTTGGGTTAGGTTAGGTTATATTACGTTATTGATGTATATAAAGGTCTCACGGAAACGTAGAGGCCAACAAGCCAGGAATGTGGTTAAACATTACCTCCGAGACGTTACTTTGGGTTAGGTTAGGTTATATTACGTTATTATAGTATATAAAAGTCCCACGGAGACGTAGATGCCAACTCGCCAGCAATGTTGTCAAATATTAGTGCCGAGAGGTTGGGTTGTGTTAGGTTAGGTTATATTACGTTATTGATGTATATGAAGGTCCCACGGAGACGTAGAGGCCAACTCGCCAGGAATGTTGTCTAATAATAGCGCCGAAAGGTTAGGTTGGGTTAGGTTAGGTTATATTACGTTATTGATGTATATAAAAGTCCCACGGAGACGTAGAGGCCAACTCGCCAGGAATGTTGTCAAATAATAGCGCCGAAAGGTTAGGTTGGGTTATATAAGCTTATATTACGTTATTGATGGATATGAAGGTCTCACGGAGACGTAGAGGCCAACTCGACAGGAATGTTGTCAAATATTACCGCCGAGATGTTATGTTGGCTTAGGTTAGGTTATATTACGTTATTGATGTATATGAAGTTCCCACGGAGACGTAGAGTCCAACTCGCCAGGTATGTTGTCAAATATTGCCGCCGAGATGATAGGTTGGGTTAGGTTAGGTAATTTTACGTTATTGATGTATATGAAGGTCCCACGGAGACGTAGAGGCCAATTCGCTAGGAATGTTGTCAAATATTACCGCCGAAATGTTAGGTTGGGTTAGGTTAGGTTATATTACGTTATTGATGTATATAAAGGTCTCACGGAAACGTAGAGGCCAACAAGCCAGGAATGTGGTTAAACATTACCTCCGAGACGTTACTTTGGTTTAGGTTAGGTTATATTACGTTATTATAGTATATAAAAGTCCCACGGAGACGTAGATGCCAACTCGCCAGCAATGTTGTCAAATATTAGTGCCGAGAGGTTGGGTTGTGTCAGGTTAGGTTATATTACGTTATTGATGTATATGAAGGTCCCACGGAGACGTAGAGGCCAACTCGCCAGGAATGTTGTCAAATATTAGTACCGAGATGTTAGTTTGGGGTAGGTTAAGTTATATTACGCTATTGATGTATATAACAGTCCCTCGGAGACGTAGAGGCCAACTCAACAGGAATGTTGTCAAATAATAGCGCCGAAAGGTTAGGTTGGGTTAGGTTAGGTTACATTACGTTATTGATGTATATAAAAGTCCCACGGAGACGTAGATGCCAACTCGCCAGGAATGTTGTCAAATAATAGCGCCGAGATGTTAGGTTAGGTTATATAAGGTTATATTACGTTATTGATGGATATGAAGGTCTCACGGAGACGTAGAGCCCAACTCGACAGGAATGTTGTCAAATATTACCGCCGAGATGTTAGGTTGGCTTAGGTAAGGTTATATTACGTTATTGATGTATATGAAGTTCCCACGGAGACGTAGAATCCAACTCGCCAGGAATGTTGTCAAATATTACCGCCGAGATGATAGGTTGGGTTAGGTTAGGTTATATTACTTTATTGATGTATATGAAGGTCCCACGGCGACGTAGAGGCCAACTCGCCAGGAATGTAGTCAAATAATAGCGCCGAGAGGTTGGGTTGTGTTAGGTTAGGTTATATTACGTTATTGATGTATATAAAGGCCCCACGGAGACGAAGAGGCCAACTCACCAGAAATGTTGTCAAATAATAGCGCCGAAAGGTTAGGTTGGGTTAGGTTAGGTTATATTACGTTATTGATGTATATAAAAGTCCCACGGAGACGTAGAGGCCAACAGGCCAGGAATGTTGTCAAATAATAGCGCCGAGAGGTTAGGTTGGGTTATATAAGGTTTATATTACGTTATTGATGGATATGAAGGTCTCACGGAGACGTAGAGGCCAACTCGCCAGGAATGTTGTCAAATATTACCGCCGAGATGTTAGGTTGGGTTAGGTTAGGTTATATTACCTTATTGATGTATATAAAGGTCCCACGGAAACATAGAGGCCAACAAGCCAGGAATGTCGTCAAATATTACAGCCGAGATGTTACGTTGGGTTATTTTAGGTTAAATTACGTTATTGATGGATGTGAATGTCCCACGGAGACGTAGAGGCCAACAAGCCAGGAATGTTGTCAAATATTACAGCCGAGATGTTACGTTGGGTTAGGTTAGGTTATATTACGTTTTTGATGTATATGAAGGCCTCACGGAGACGTAGAAGCCAACTCGACAGGAATGTTGTCAAATATTAGTGCCGAGAACTTAGGTTGGGTTAGGTTAGGTTATATTACGTTATTGATGGATATGAAGGTCCCACGGAGACGTAGAGGCCCACTCGCCAGGAATGTGGTCAAATATTAGTACCGAGAGGTTGGGTTGGGTTAGGTTAGGTTATATTACGTTATTGATGTATATGAAGGTCCCACGGAGACGTAGAGTCCAACTCGCCAGGAATGTTGTCAAATATTAGTACCGAGAGGTTGGGTTGGGTTGTGTTAGGTTATATTACGTTATTGATGTATATGAAGGTCCCACGGAGACGTAGAGGCCGACTCGAAAGGAATGTTGTCAAATAATAGCGCCGAAAGGTTAGGTTGCGTTAGGTTAGGTTATATTACGTTATTGATGGATATGAAGATCTCACGTAGACGTAGAGGCCAATTCGCCAGGAATGTTGTCAACTATTACCGCCGAGATGTTAGGTTGGGTTAGGTTAGGTTATATTACGTTATTGATGTATATAAAGGTCTCGCGGAAACGTAGAGGCCAACAAGCCAGGAATGTGGTTAAACATTACCTCCGAGACCTTATTTTGGGTTAGGTTAGGTTATATTACGTTATTGATGTATATAAAAGCCCCACGGAGACGTAGAGGCCAACAAGTCAGGAATTTGGTCAAATAATAGCGCCGAAAGGTTAGGTTGGGTTAGGTTAGGTTATATTACGTTATTGATGTATCTGAAGGTCCCACGGGGACGTAGAGGCCAACTCGCCAGGAATGTTGTCAAATATTAGTACCGAGATGTTGGGTTGGGTTGGGTTAGGTTATATTACGTTATTGATGTATATGTAGGTCCCACGGAGACGTAGAGGCCGACTCGACAGGAATGTTGTCAAATAATAGCGCCGAAAGGTTAGGTTGCGTTAGGTTAGGTTATATTACGTTATTTATGTATATAAAAGTCCCACGGGGACGTAGAGGCCAACTCGCCAGGAATGTTGTCAAATATTACCGCCGAGATGTTAGGTTGGGTTAGGTTAGGTTATATTACCTTATTGATGTATATAAAGGTCCCACGGAAACATAGAGGCCAACAAGCCAGGAATGTCGTCAAATATTACAGCCGAGATGTTACGTTGGGTTATTTTAGGTTAAATTACGTTATTGATGGATATGAATGTCCCACGGAGACGTAGAGGCCAACAAGCCAGGAATGTTGTCAACTATTACCGCCGAGATGTTAGGTTGGGTTAGGTTAGGTTATATTACGTTATTGATGTATATAAAGGTCTCGCGGAAACGTAGAGGCCAACAAGCCAGGAATGTGGTTAAACATTACCTCCGAGACCTTACTTTGGGTTAGGTTAGGTTATATTACGTTATTGATGTATATAAAAGCCCCACGGAGACGTAGAGGCCAACAAGTCAGGAATTTGGTCAAATAATAGCGCCGAAAGGTTAGGTTGGGTTAGGTTAGGTTATATTACGTTATTGATGTATCTGAAGGTCCCACGGGGACGTAGAGGCCAACTCGCCAGGAATGTTGTCAAATATTAGTACCGAGAGGTTGGGTTGGGTTGGGTTAGGTTATATTACGTTATTGATGTATATGTAGGTCCCACGGAGACGTAGAGGCCGACTCGACAGGAATGTTGTCAAATAATAGCGCCGAAAGGTTAGGTTGCGTTAGGTTAGGTTATATTACGTTATTTATGTATATAAAAGTCCCACGGGGACGTAGAGGCCAACTCGCCAGGAATGTTGTCAAATATTACCGCCGAGATGTTAGGTTGGGTTAGGTTAGGTTATATTACCTTATTGATGTATATAAAGGTCCCACGGAAACATAGAGGCCAACAAGCCAGGAATGTCGTCAAATATTACAGCCGAGATGTTACGTTGGGTTATTTTAGGTTAAATTACGTTATTGATGGATATGAATGTCCCACGGAGACGTAGAGGCCAACAAGCCAGGAATGTTGTCAAATATTACAGCCGAGATGTTACGTTGGGTTAGGTTAGGTTATATTACGTTTTTGATGTATATGAAGGCCTCACGGAGACGTAGAAGCCAACTCGACAGGAATGTTGTCAAATATTAGTGCCGAGAACTTAGGTTGGGTGAGGTTAGGTTATATTACGTTATTGATGGATATGAAGGTCCCACGGAGACGTAGAGGCCCACTCGCCAGGAATGTGGTCAAATATTAGTACCGAGAGGTTGGGTTGGGTTAGGTTAGGTTATATTACGTTATTGATGTATATGAAGGTCCCACGGAGACGTAGAGTCCAACTCGCCAGGAATGTTGTCAAATATTAGTACCGAGAGGTTGGGTTGGGTTGGGTTAGGTTATATTACGTTATTGATGTATATGAAGGTCCCACGGAGACGTAGAGGCCGACTCGAAAGGAATGTTGTCAAATAATAGCGCCGAAAGGTTAGGTTGCGTTAGGTTAGGTTATATTACGTTATTGATGGATATGAAGATCTCACGTAGACGTAGAGGCCAATTCGCCAGGAATGTTGTCAACTATTACCGCCGAGATGTTAGGTTGGGTTAGGTTAGGTTATATTACGTTATTGATGTATATAAAGGTCTCGCGGAAACGTAGAGGCCAACAAGCCAGGAATGTGGTTAAACATTACCTCCGAGACCTTACTTTGGGTTAGGTTAGGTTATATTACGTTATTGATGTATATAAAAGCCCCACGGAGACGTAGAGGCCAACAAGTCAGGAATTTGGTCAAATAATAGCGCCGAAAGGTTAGGTTGGGTTAGGTTAGGTTATATTACGTTATTGATGTATCTGAAGGTCCCACGGGGACGTAGAGGCCAACTCGCCAGGAATGTTGTCAAATATTAGTACCGAGAGGTTGGGTTGGGTTGGGTTAGGTTATATTACGTTATTGATGTATATGTAGGTCCCACGGAGACGTAGAGGCCGACTCGACAGGAATGTTGTCAAATAATAGCGCCGAAAGGTTAGGTTGCGTTAGGTTAGGTTATATTACGTTATTTATGTATATAAAAGTCCCACGGGGACGTAGAGGCCAACTCGCCAGGAATGTTGTCAAATAATAGCGCCGAAAGGTTAGGTTGGGTTAGGTTACGTTATATTACGTTATTGATGGATATGAAAGTCTCACGGAGTCGTAGAGGCCAACTCGCCAGGAATGTTGTCAAATATTACCGCCGAGATGATAGCTTGGGTTAGGTTAGATTATATTACGTTATTGAAGTATATAAAGGCCCCACGGAGACGTAGAGGCCAACTCGCCAGGAATGTTGTCAAATATTAGTGCCGAGAGGTTGGGTTGTGTTAGGTTAGGTTATATTCCGTTATTGATTTATATGAAGGCCCCACGGATACGTAGAGGCCAACTCGACAGGAATGTTGTCAAATAATAGCGCCGAGATCTTACGTTGTGTTAGGTTAGGTTATATTACGTTACTGATGTATATAAAATTCCCACGGAGACGTAGAGGCCAACTCGCCAGGAATGTTGTCAAATATTACCGCCGAAATGTTAGGTTGGGTTAGGTTAGGTTATATTATGTTATTGATGTATATAAAGGTCTCACGGAAACGTAGAGGCCAACAAGCCAGGAATGTGGTTAAACATTACCTCCGAGACGTTACTTTGGGTTAGGTTATGTTATATTACGTTATTGATGTATATAAAAGCCCCACGGATACGTAGAGGCCAACTCGCCAGGAATGTTGTCAAATAATAGCGTCGAGAGGTTAGGTTGGGTTATATAAGCTTATATTACGTTATTGATGGATATGAAGGTCTCGCGGAGACGTAGAGCCCAACTCGCCAGGAATGTTGTCAAATATTACCGCCGAGATGTTTGGTTGGCTTAGGTTAGGTTATATTACGTTATTGATGTATATGAAGTTCCCACGGAGGCGTAGACTCCATCTCGCCAGGAATGTTGTCAAATATTGCCGCCGAGATGATAGGTTGGGTTAGGTTAGGTTATATTACGTTATTGATGTATATGAATGTCCCACGGAGACGTAGATGCCAACTCGCCAGGAATGTTGTCAAATATTGCCGCCGAGATGATAGGTTGGGTTAGGTTAGGTTATATTACGTTATTGATGTATATGAATGTCCCACGGAGACGTAGATGCCAACTCGCCAGGAATGTTGTCAAATAATAGCGCCGAAAGGTTAGGTTGGGTTAGGTTAGGTTATATTACTTTATTGATGTATATAAAAGTCCCACGGAGACGTAGAGGCCAACTCGCCAGGAATGTTGTCAAATAATAGCGCCGAAAGGTTAGGTTGGGTTAGGTTAGGTTATATTACGTTATTGATGTATATAAGGGTCTCACGGAAACGTAGAGACCAACAAGCCAGGAATGTCGTCAAATATTACAGCCGAGATGTTACGTTGGGTTATTTTAGGTTAAATTACGTTATTGATGTATATGAAGGTCCCACGGAGACGTAGAGGCCAACTCGCCAGGAATGTTGTCAAATAATAGCGCCGAGAGGTTGGGTTGTGTTAGGTTAGGTTATATTACGTTATTTATGTATATAAAAGTCCGACGGGGACGTAGAGGCCAACTCGCCAGGAATGTTGTCAAATAATAGCGCCGAAAGGTTAGGTTGGGTTAGGTTACGTTATATTACGTTATTGATGGATATGAAAGTCTCACGGAGTCGTAGAGGCCAACTCGCCAGGAATGTTGTCAAATATTACCGCCGAGATGATAGCTTGGGTTAGGTTAGATTATATTACGTTATTGAAGTATATAAAGGCCCCACGGAGACGTAGAGGCCAACTCGCCAGGAATGTTGTCAAATATTAGTGCCGAGAGGTTGGGTTGTGTTAGGTTAGGTTATATTATGTTATTGATATATATAAAGGTCTCACGGAAACGTAGAGGCCAACAAGCCAGGAATGTGGTTAAACATTACCTCCGAGACGTTACTTTGGGTTAGGTTAGGTTATATTACGTTATTGATGTATATAAAAGCCCCACGGATACGTAGAGGCCAACTCGCCAGGAATGTTGTCAAATAATAGCGTCGAGAGGTTAGGTTGGGTTATATAAGCTTATATTACGTTATTGATGGATATGAAGGTCTCGCGGAGACGTAGAGCCCAACTCGCCAGGAATGTTGTCAAATATTACCGCCGAGATGTTTGGTTGGCTTAGGTTAGGTTATATTACGTTATTGATGTATATGAAGTTCCCACGGAGGCGTAGACTCCATCTCGCCAGGAATGTTGTCAAATATTGCCGCCGAGATGATAGGTTGGGTTAGGTTAGGTTATATTACGTTATTGATGTATATGAATGTCCCACGGAGACGTAGATGCCAACTCGCCAGGAATGTTGTCAAATAATATCGCCGAAAGGTTAGGTTGGGTTAGGTTAGGTTATATTACTTTATTGATGGATATGAAGGTCTCGCGGAGACGTAGAGCCCAACTCGCCAGGAATGTTGTCAAATATTACCGCCGAGATGTTAGGTTGGCTTAGGTTAGGTTATATTACGTTATTGATGTATATAAAGGTCTCACGGAAACGTAGAGGCCAACTCGCCAGGAATGTTGTCAAATATTAGTGCCGAGAGGTTGGGTTGTGTTAGGTTAGGTTATATTCCGTTATTGATTTATATGAAGGCCCCACGGATACGTAGAGGCCAACTCGACAGGAATGTTGTCAAATAATAGCGCCGAGATCTTACGTTGTGTTAGGTTAGGTTATATTACGTTACTGATGTATATAAAATTCCCACGGAGACGTAGAGGCCAACTCGCCAGGAATGTTGTCAAATATTACCGCCGAAATGTTAGGTTGGGTTAGGTTAGGTTATATTATGTTATTGATGTATATAAAGGTCTCACGGAAACGTAGAGGCCAACAAGCCAGGAATGTGGTTAAACATTACCTCCGAGACGTTACTTTGGGTTAGGTTAGGTTATATTACGCTATTGATGTATATAAAAGCCCCACGGATACGTAGAGGCCAACTCGCCAGGAATGTTGTCAAATAATAGCGTCGAGAGGTTAGGTTGGGTTATATAAGCTTATATTACGTTATTGATGGATATGAAGGTCTCGCGGAGACGTAGAGCCCAACTCGCCAGGAATGTTGTCAAATATTACCGCCGAGATGTTTGGTTGGCTTAGGTTAGGTTATATTACGTTATTGATGTATATGAAGTTCCCACGGAGGCGTAGACTCCATCTCGCCAGGAATGTTGTCAAATATTGCCGCCGAGATGATAGGTTGGGTTAGGTTAGGTTATATTACGTTATTGATGTATATGAATGTCCCACGGAGACGTAGATGCCAACTCGCCAGGAATGTTGTCAAATATTGCCGCCGAGATGATAGGTTGGGTTAGGTTAGGTTATATTACGTTATTGATGTATATGAATGTCCCACGGAGACGTAGATGCCAACTCGCCAGGAATGTTGTCAAATAATAGCGCCGAAAGGTTAGGTTGGGTTAGGTTAGGTTATATTACTTTATTGATGTATATAAAAGTCCCACGGAGACGTAGAGGCCAACTCGCCAGGAATGTTGTCAAATAATAGCGCCGAAAGGTTAGGTTGGGTTAGGTTAGGTTATATTACGTTATTGATGTATATAAAGGTCTCACGGAAACGTAGAGACCAACAAGCCAGGAATGTCGTCAAATATTACAGCCGAGATGTTACGTTGGGTTATTTTAGGTTAAATTACGTTATTGATGTATATGAAGGTCCCACGGAGACGTAGAGGCCAACTCGCCAGGAATGTTGTCAAATAATAGCGCCGAGAGGTTGGGTTGTGTTAGGTTAGGTTATATTCCGTTATTGATGTATATAAAGGCCCCACGGAGACGTAGAAGCCAACTCGCCAGAAATGTTGTCAAATAATAGCGCCGAAAAGTTAGGTTGGGTTAGGTTAGGTTATATTACGTTGGAGTCTCGTTCGAGCAGCCGTAGAGAGCAGACGTGTTTCGCTGTGCTCCGCTACCTAAGTTGATCGGCGCGACTTTTTCGGAGAAAAGGATATAAACAAGAGTTTATATCCTTCCAAGGCGGTTTGTGAACACTTCCAGTGTAAAAACTGGAAGTTAGTAAAAATATTTGCGGAAATAAAGGGAGAATACGCTTTGCGCTTCCCTTTGTTCGCGCGGGTGAAGTGGAGCTGGCTTCGAGTCGACGTTTTCGGTCGTAGAAGCTGGAAAGTTGTGTGGAACACTTCCCAGTGCTCCGGGTTTACGCGCGCCAACATCTGTGTAAAGCTTGTGGCGGAAAAGTGCAAGTGAAGTGTGAAAACGAGTGAAAATCGACGGAAGGAAAAAAGACGTTACCGCCGACATATTGCCACGTAGCCGTGGCACGTACGCAATATATCGCGATTTGGCCGTTTCTTCACGCGATAATCGCTTGTTCGCGCACCTAGAGTGCTCTTTGCGACTAAAATTTTAGTGCGGAAGTGCCAGCAGTTACGGTTGCTACAGGAAAAGTACGAAAATAAGCGATAAAAGCACCGAGAGAAGACGAGGCGTCGCCGCCGCCATTTTGAAAGTCGGGCGTGGCACGTACGCCACGTTGATACGACTGACGAGAATTAGAGTATTCTCTCGGCCTTTTTCGCGTATTTGCGCACTTTTGGCGCTTGCGGACAATAAGTGCAAATTCGGTGGAAAAAGTGCAAGAACACTGACAATCAAAGGGACGCTTGTCAACGACATTTAGAGCTGACAGCGTGAAATTCTGCAGCCTAACGCGGGATTTTGTTGGAGAAAGCAGGTAGCGGCCTTCTTCGCGGAGGAAAAACGCGGGAAAAGAGCGGCGGCCATCTCCCACGCGGAAATCCAGCGGGTAGAAACAGCAATACGATAAGCAATCAATTTCGGATTATAGCGGGAGATTGCGACAAGGAAGACGACAAAGGTATGTGTATAGAGACTTTAATACGCGAACCTTTGAACTTTTGCGCTGCTTCGTGGACTCACGTGGGAGTGAGAGAGAGACTCTTTAAGAGACAAGGACTGAAGGACGGTTGGACTGTGTAAGCGGGAGAGAGATAGGCAACCGGCCTGCACTAAAACGTGGAAAGTGCGGGCGTTCCCACGCGGAAGGGCAAGTGAAGTGCGCGGAGTTATTTTCTCCACGGGGAGAAAATCGTGTGCCAGACCGACCCGTCGATCAAGTTAATAAATCGTGCGAAGCCCTGCTTGGGCAACCAAGCATGGCGGCGCGCGATTACGCGACCGCGACGAGTGGGGGAGAGGGGGCCGGCCCGAGCGGCCTTTCTGATTTTAGTTGTGGCGGAGAGAAGCCGGTGATTATGGATGACAGGATCCTGCCGGAAGCACCGAGGAAGATTACGCGCCAGCGTAAAAGCATAAAGCGAGCCAAGGAGGAAACCTCCGAGTACGACTCGGATACGTCGTTGGCTTCATTACTCTCGACGACACCGTCAGAGCCAACGAAGCCTCTCAAGAAGAGGGGACGCCCCCCCACAGCGGGTGAATACGTCAAGCTGGCGGAAGCCAAACTCGCAGACAAGAAATCTGCAGCGAAGGACGCAGAGGACGCTCTAGAGCGAGAGCTCCTCTCCGGTGAATGCATGCCGCCGCCTCCGGCAAGGTCGTCAAATCCCATCCCGGATCAAGAAGTTTTCGACGAGGAGGCAAGGAAAATGCCAATTCAGGATTTGGCAGCCTGGGCTCTCGAATCGGCGGCGAAGATTGAGTACGCAGCTGCGAAGTCATCGCAGCTAAAAGGTTCAATAAAAAGAACGATGCGAGTAAGCGTAAGGATCCTGCGAGCGGCTACGACGGAAGCCGGACTGCGCGCCAGCCGCGCCATCGCAGGATCCGCAGAGGATCCCGAATTCGGCCTTATTAAAGCGAAGGCCGAAAAGTTAGAGAAGGAGAACGCCCTTCTAAAGGAGAGGCTGACAGCCCTGGAAAACAGGGAAAGCAGCCATTTACCGCCGGCGATTGAACGCATGGAAATCGCCAAGCGCAGCGAGGGGAAATCGCGACGACAATCGCTCGCACCGACGACGGAAGAAACCAGCATCCCCGATGGCGGTCCCGTTCTGCTGATGGAGCAGATCGGGGCAATCATAAATGAAAGACTCTCGAGCTTTTGGGAGAAGGCGGAGAAACGCTTCGCTCCCAAGGAGGAGCGTCCGCGATCGGCGGCAAGAAACTCGGCGCGACGGGAGGAACCTGCGAAAGCGGAAACAAACGCCGAACCGATGAAGAAGGAAAAGTCCGGTGGAGAGAGAGAGGCGTTGCACCCTCCACCGGTGAAGAAAGCCGCGAAAGCGGAAGAAAAAAAGAAGTCTCCCGTCCAGAAGAGGATGGAAGAAATACAAAAAGAGCAGGTGCGTAAGGAGAATGATAAGAAATCTCCTGCAGCAACCACAACTGCTGTGCCGAGTGCGAATAAGATGGAAACGCCGTGGACGAAAGTCCTCGGTAGAAAAATAAAGAAAGAGACAGTGACCGCGGCAAGCAAACCCGCGAGCGCAGGAAAAAAGGCACCGTCGCAGGTAGTAACTGCGAAGCCGGTGCCAAAGGAGAAGCCGAAACTGGCTAAAAACCCGAGCACGGCCGCTATCGTCATTACGATAGGCAGGGATAGCCGTATGACTTACGCCGAGCTGATGACGACAGCTCGGCAGCATATAAAGTTGTCAGAACTGGGTATAGAAGAAGTAAGGCCCAGAAAGGCGCTAACCGGCGCACTTATTTTGGAAATAAGCGGCGGCGGTAAGGAGGAAAAAGCGGATAAGCTCGCGCTAAGACTGAGCCAATTATTCGCGACGACGTGCGGCGTGAAAGTCACGCGCCCATGCAAACGGGCGGCCTTGAGAGTTTTCCGAATGGAAGACTCTCTAACGGTCGACGAAATCGTCGAGGCAGTCGCCGCGCAAGGCGGCTGCACTACCTATGACGTAAAAGTCGGCCCGAGAAGGATAGCAAATAATGGCATGGGCACAATGCTCATGCAATGTCCGATCGCCGCCGCGAGAAAAGTAACGGAGAGCGGCAAGGTTAAAGTCGGCTGGACGTCTGTCCGAGTCGAACATATAGAGGAAAGGCAGTTAATCTGCTTCAAATGCTGGGCGATCGGCCACGTAATCGCTAAATGCACAGCGAACGTGGACCGCACCGAAGCCTGCTACAGGTGCGGCGAAAAGGGACATCGTGCGACAAATTGCAAAGAGAAGTCGCCGACGTGCCCGGTTTGCAAATCGGCGGGCCGCCCGCACGGACATAGAGCAGGTAGTAAGGCCTGCTCTGCTTCGCCGCCGGCGACGAAAGAGAGAGCGACCGCCGCTAAATCCGGCGCGAAATCGACAGGTGTACCTGCACAGAAGAAGGAAGAGGCCGCAACAGCAGCCAAATCAACACCTGCAGTGGAGAAAGCGCGTGAATCTCCGAAGGCGTCCATTAGCCACGAGGAGAAAATGGAAATCGCGTAATACTCAACGCGAAATCACAAATACTGCAAGCTAATTTGAATCACGCCGCGAGAGCACAAGATCTGATGCTCGAAAGCTTACACAGCGGCGTAGTCGAATTAGTCGTTGCAGCGGAGCCGTATTCTATCCACGACAAGCCGTCGTGGATAGCAAACAAAGAGAAGACAGTGGCAATTATTCAGACGACGCCGACACGCATCCGTCCGATCACGCTCATCGCGCAAGGGCGTGGTTACGTAGCCGTATCGTGGTCGGACTGCGTCGTCATCGGAATATACGCTCCGCCGAGCTGGTCACTGGAAGATTACGACCGGCTCTTAGATGAAGTGGAAGGGGTAGTGCGAAGCCACGCCCCCCGTCCAACATTCGTTCTGGGAGATTTTAATGCTCACGCAACTATGTGGCACTCCTCCAGAACGAACCAGCGCGGACACTCGACGATGGATTGGGCAGCATCCGCGAATCTCAGGCTGCTGAATCAAGGATCTGCCAGTACGTGCGTACGTCAGCAGGGCGAGAGCACGGTCGACCTCTCGTTCGCGAACGACGCAGCATCCCGAAGAGTCACCGGCTGGAAAGTTGACACGACCGAAACATTATCTGATCATCTCTACATAAGGATCGACGTGTCAACCATGCAAAGAAGAAAAACTACGACTGGAAAACAAAATAAATGGTCGTTGCGAAAGTTGGACGAGGATATGTTTATGGCGGCTACCCTCGTCGCTACCTGGCCGAGCGAGGCGACCGAAACGGCCGTAGTCGAGCGAGAAGCCGAATGGTTTACAAGGACGTTGACCTCGGTATGCAATGCAAGCATGCCGAAAATAAAGTCAAATCCTCCGCGTAAACCTTTGTACTGGTGGAGCAATGAGATCGCTCATCTCCGTGCGGAGAGCACGACCGCGCGGAGACAGTACACGAGATACCGGAAACGGAGGGATCCCGATCCGGAAAGGAAGGCGCAACTCTATGAAGTTTACAAGGAGAAGAAAATAGAGCTGCAAGCCGCCATAAAAACGTCAAAGGCACGAGCATGGGACGGGCTGCTGGAAACGCTGCGTGACGATCCGTGGGGGCGGCCGTACAAGATAGTAATGAATAAATTACGACCGTGGGCGCCCCCGTTAACGGAGACGATGGAGACGCCTTTCTTGAGGCGAGTCGTTGACGCGCTCTTCCCACCGGGAGAATCTGCTTCGGCGAGCAACTCGCAAATTTCAGAACACATCGACCCGATCATCTGGTCGCAGGACAACGACGTCAGCGAGGAGGAAATGGCTCGCGCCATAAAGCGCATGACAAAGAAGAACACCGCGCCCGGACCGGATGGAATTCCCGGCCGTGCCTGGTTGATGGCACTCAGTGTCCTGAATTCAAGATTGCGGAAGTTATTTACAGCATGCTTGAAGACGGGCACGTTGCCAGCAAAATGGAAAACTGGCAGATTAGTGTTGCTCCGAAAGCCGGGAAAACCGGAGGATTCACCGGCCGCGTACAGGCCGATAGTTTTGCTCGACGAGATCGGAAAATTATTTGAAAGAATAATCCACAACCGCCTCGTCGAGCACCTGTCGCGAACCGGGCCGAACTTAGCCGAGAACCAGTTCGGTTTCCGAGAAGGGCGATCGACGATTGACGCGATTCGACAAGTGAAGAGTTTCGCCGAAAACGCGATCGCTGCCGGGGGAGTCGTAATCGCGATATCTTTAGATATTAAGAATGCGTTCAACTCCCTCGAATGGAGTACGATACGTAGAGCGCTTGAAAAGCACGGGTTTCCGCGATACCTGCGAAGGGTCGTGGAAAATTACCTGAGCGACCGCGCGATTCTCTACGATAGCCGGCACGGAATCGAGAAGAAGAAGATTGATCGCGGCGTTCCCCAGGGATCGGTCCTCGGACCGCTTCTCTGGAATCTCGGGTACGACGCGGTCCTGAAGCTGCCAATGCCGTCCGGCGTGCATCTCACATGCTACGCGGATGACACGATGGTGTTGGCAGTCGACACGTGCCGGCAACGCGCAATTTGCCGGGCCGAAATGGCAGTTGCGGTCGTGGCTAATGCCATCAAGAAGATGGGGCTCCAGATGGCACCGGAGAAATCTGAAATCCTGTGCTTCAAGGGACGAAGAAGAGACCCGCGAGGAGGAAACGAAGTGGTCAACATCGGACCAGCCAAAGTTACAGTGGGGAGCGAGATGAAGTATCTTGGACTGCTCCTTGATGATAAATGGAACTTTGGTCTCCACTTCGCTCGTCAGGCCGTTCGACTGGATGCTGCGGCGAATTACCTAAGCCGCGTCATGCCGAATCTGCACGGACCGGACGAGAAAGTAAGGAAACTTTATGCCGGGGTGATAAGAAGCATCGCGCTTTACGGAGCCCCGGTATGGAGCGACGCGCTCAACAAAGGAGGCAGAAAGCTGCAGCTGCTGCGAAGCGCGTGGCGAAGAATAGCCATTCGGATCGTAAGAGGATATCGCACGATTTCTTACGATGCGGCAACAATGCTGGCGGGTCTCACACCACTGGAATACCTGGCGCAGGAAGATCTGATAGTGTACAAAACCCTTCGTACAATGCGCCAGGTACAAGAAGAAGGTGCACCCGCTCCGACGAAGGACGAGATTAGAAGAGAAGCGAGACGCTTCACTTTCTCTAAATGGAAGGAGAAACTCGCACCTGCGACCAATCACAGGATCGTCGGAGCGATTCTACCCATCTTGGAAAAATGGGTAGAAAACAGGAGAGGGCAGCTCAACTTCAGAGTGACGCAGATGCTGACTGGACACGGTTGCTTCGGTCAGTACCTGTGCAAGATCGGAAAAGAAGCCACGGCTGAATGTCACCATTGCGGAGACGGAGACGACTCTGCGCAGCACACGCTGGAACACTGTCCGGCATGGCAAACGCTGCGCCACGCTCTCGTGGCAGAGATCGGACCGGATCTCTCGCCGACCAGCATCCTGCCGAAGATGCTGGAAGGGGAGAGATATTGGCGAGCCGTTACATTGTTTTGCGACAAAGTGATGGCTGCGAAGGAAGCCGCCGAGCGCGAAAGGGAGCGCACGCTCTCTGCTCGACGAGTCTTATGTGGTCGGCGTCGTAGACGTTTGCCACGTTCCACTCCAAGGTAGGGGACTCTCGTCCATCACGGCTCGAGAGTCGCTTCAAAGTACCCACCGGGGAGTGGAGCTTCGCCGCTGCCGTCCATCTCGAAATGCCGCAAGCAGGAGAAGAGGAAGACGACGTAGAAGGAAGGAGGCAGAAAAATTAAATTAGAAAAAGAGAAAGAGCCGCCGAGCGCCGGATAGACAGGATTTGGGTCACGTCTCTCCGGCACGCGCTCGACCGAGGAGAGGGCAGCGACCTCGGTGGTTGCGGTCGCTGCCTGTTTAAATAATGAACTCGCGAACGAGCTGTGTGCAGAGAGTTCAACGAACTCAGACACGAGGCCGGATGCTGGATGCGTTCGAAAGAGTTCCCGGCTACCCGCTACAAGTGTAGGAAGACCACCGCAGGGTTTTAGTCGGTAAGAGTCCGACATAACCGCGGATTTCCCAAAAATCCACGGTATCCATGAGGATTTCCCTGCGACAAAAAAAAAAAAAAAAAAAGGTTATATTACGTTATTGATGTATATAAAAGTCCCACGGAGACGTAGAGGCCAACTCGCCAGGAATGTTGTCAAATAATAGCGCCGAAAGGTTAGGTTGGGTTAGGTTAGGTTATATTACGTTATTGATGTATATAAAAGTCCCACGGAGACGTAGAGGCCAACTCGCCAGGAGTGTTGTCAAATAATAGCGCCGAGAGGTTAGGTTGGGTTATATAAGCTTATATTACGTTATTGATGGATATGAAGGTCTCACGGAGACGTAGAGGCCAACTCGACAGGAATGTTGTCAAATATTACCGCCGAGATGTTATGTTGGCTTAGGTTAGGTTATATTACGTTATTGATGTATATGAAGTTCCCACGGAGACGTAGAGTCCAACTCGCCAGGTATGTTGTCAAATATTGCCGCCGAGATGATAGGTTGGGTTAGGTTAGGTAATTTTACGTTATTGATGTATGTGAAGGTCCCACGGAGACGTAGAGGCCAATTCGCCAGGAATGTTGTCAAATATTACCGCCGAAATGTTAGGTTGGGTTAGGTTAGGTTATATTACGTTATTGATGTATATAAAGGCCCCACGGAGACGTAGAAGCCAACTCGCCAGAAATGTTGTCAAATAATAGCGCCGAAAAGTTAGGTTGGGTTAGGTTAGGTTATATTACGTTATTGATGTATATAAAAGTCCCACGGAGACGTAGATGCCAACTCGCCAGGAATGTTGTCAAATAATAGCGCCGAGATGTTAGGTTAGGTTATATAAGGTTATATTACGTTATTGATGGATATGAAGGTCTCACGGAGACGTAGAGCCCAACTCGACAGGAATGTTGTCAAATATTACCGCCGAGATGTTAGGTTGGCTTAGGTAAGGTTATATTACGTTATTGATGTATATGAAGTTCCCACGGAGACGTAGACTCCAGCTCGCCAGGAATGTTGTCAAATATTACCGCCGAGATGATAGGTTGGGTTAGGCTAGGTTATATTACGTTATTGATGTATATGAAGGTCCCACGGAGACGTAGAGGCCAACTCGACAGGAATGTTGTCAAATATTACCGCCGAGATGTTATGTTGGCTTAGGTTAGGTTATATTACGTTATTGATGTATATGAAGTTCCCACGGAGACGTAGAGTCCAACTCGCCAGGTATGTTGTCAAATATTGCCGCCGAGATGATAGGTTGGGTTAGGTTAGGTAATTTTACGTTATTGATGTATGTGAAGGTCCCACGGAGACGTAGAGGCCAATTCGCCAGGAATGTTGTCAAATATTACCGCCGAAATGTTAGGTTGGGTTAGGTTAGGTTATATTACGTTATTGATGTATATAAAGGTCTCACGGAAACGTAGAGGCCAACAAGCCAGGAATGTGGTTAAACATTACCTCCGAGACGTTACTTTGGGTTAGGTTAGGTTATATTACGTTATTATAGTATATAAAAGTCCCACGGAGACGTAGATGCCAACTCGCCAGCAATGTTGTCAAATATTAGTGCCGAGAGGTTGGGTTGTGTTAGGTTAGGTTATATTACGTTATTGATGTATATGAAGGTCCCACGGAGACGTAGAGGCCAACTCGCCAGGAATGTTGTCAAATAATAGCGCCGAAAGGTTAGGTTGGGTTAGGTTAGGTTATATTACGTTATTGATGTATATAAAAGTCCCACGGAGACGTAGAGGCCAACTCGCCAGGAATGTTGTCAAATAATAGCGCCGAAAGGTTAGGTTGGGTTAGGTTAGGTTATATTACGTTATTGATGTATATAAAAGTCCCACGGAGACGTAGAGGCCAACTCGCCAGGAGTGTTGTCAAATAATAGCGCCGAGAGGTTAGGTTGGGTTATATAAGCTTATATTACGTTATTGATGGATATGAAGGACTCACGGAGACGTAGAGGCCAACTCGACAGGAATGTTGTCAAATATTACCGCCGAGATGTTATGTTGGCTTAGGTTAGGTTATATTACGTTATTGATGTATATGAAGTTCCCACGGAGACGTAGAGTCCAACTCGCCAGGTATGTTGTCAAATATTGCCGCCGAGATGATAGGTTGGGTTAGGTTAGGTAATTTTACGTTATTGATGTATATGAAGGTCCCACGGAGACGTAGAGGCCAATTCGCCAGGAATGTTGTCAAATATTACCGCCGAAATGTTAGGTTGGGTTAGGTTAGGTTATATTACGTTATTGATGTATATAAAGGTCTCACGGAAACGTAGAGGCCAACAAGCCAGGAATGTGGTTAAACATTACCTCCGAGACGTTACTTTGGGTTAGGTTAGGTTATATTACGTTATTATAGTATATAAAAGTCCCACGGAGACGTAGATGCCAACTCGCCAGCAATGTTGTCAAATATTAGTGCCGAGAGGTTGGGTTGTGTTAGGTTAGGTTATATTACGTTATTGATGTATATGAAGGTCCCACGGAGACGTAGAGGCCAACTCGCCAGGAATGTTGTCAAATATTAGTACCGAGATGTTAGTTTGGGGTAGGTTAAGTTATATTACGCTATTGATGTATATAACAGTCCCACGGAGACGTAGAGGCCAACTCAACAGGAATGTTGTCAAATAATAGCGCCGAAAGGTTAGGTTGGGTTAGGTTAGGTTATATTACGTTATTGATGTATATAAAAGTCCCACGGAGACGTAGATGCCAACTCGCCAGGAATGTTGTCAAATAATAGCGCCGAGATGTTAGGTTAGGTTATATAAGGTTATATTACGTTATTGATGGATATGAAGGTCTCACGGAGACGTAGAGCCCAACTCGACAGGAATGTTGTCAAATATTACCGCCGAGATGTTAGGTTGGCTTAGGTAAGGTTATATTACGTTATTGATGTATATGAAGTTCCCACGGAGACGTAGACCCCAACTCGCCAGGAATGTTGTCAAATATTACCGCCGAGATGATAGGTTGGGTTAGGTTAGGTTATATTACGTTATTGATGTATATGAAGGTCCCACGGAGACGTAGAGGCCAACTCGCCAGGAATGTTGCCAAATAATAGCGCCGAGATGTTGGGTTGTGTTAGGTTAGGTTATATTACGTTATTGATGTATATAAAGGCCCCACGGAGACGTAGAAGCCAACTCGCCAGAAATGTTGTCAAATAATAGCGCCGAAAAGTTAGGTTGGGTTAGGTTAGGTTATATTACGTTATTGATGTATATAAAAGTCCCACGGAGACGTAGATGCCAACTCGCCAGGAATGTTGTCAAATAATAGCGCCGAGATGTTAGGTTAGGTTATATAAGGTTATATTACGTTATTGATGGATATGAAGGTCTCACGGAGACGTAGAGCCCAACTCGACAGGAATGTTGTCAAATATTACCGCCGAGATGTTAGGTTGGCTTAGGTAAGGTTATATTACGTTATTGATGTATATGAAGTTCCCACGGAGACGTAGACTCCAGCTCGCCAGGAATATTGTAAAATATTACCGCCGAGATGATAGGTTGGGTTAGGCTAGGTTATATTACGTTATTGATGTATATGAAGGTCCCACGGAGACGTAGAGGCCAATTCGCCAGGAATGTTGTCAACTATTACCGCCGAAATGTCAGGATGGGTTAGGTTAGGTTATATTACGTTATTGATGTATATAAAGGTCTCACGGAAACGTAGAGGCCAACAAGCCAGGAATGTGGTTAAACATTACCTCCGAGACGTTACTTTGGGTTAGGTTAGGTTATATTACGTTATTATAGTATATAAAAGTCCCACGGAGACGTAGATGCCAACTCGCCAGGAATGTTGTCAAATATTAGTGCCGAGAGGTTGGGTTGTGTTAGGTTAGGTTATATTACGTTATTGATGTATATAAGGCCCTACGGAGACATAGAGGCCAACTCGCCAGGAATGTTGTCAAATATTACCGCCGAGGTGTTAGGTTGGGTTAGGTTAGGTTATATTACGTTATTGATGTATATAAAATTCCCACGGAGACGTAGAGTCCAACTCGCCAGGAATGTTGTCAAGTATTAGTACCGAGATATTAGGTTGTGTTAGGTTAGGTTATATTACGCTATTGATGTATATAAAAGTCCCACGGAGACGTAGATGCCAACTCGCTAGGAATGCTGTCAAATAATAGCGCCGAGAAGTTAGGTTAGGTTATATAAGGTTATATTACGTTATTGATGGATATGAAGGTCTCGCGGAGACGTAGAGCCCAACTCGCCAGGAATGTTGTCAAATATTACCGCCGAGATGTTAGGTTGGCTTAGGTTAGGTTATATTACGTTATTGATGTATATGAAGTTCCCACGGAGGCGTAGACTCCATCTCGCCAGGAATGTTGTCAAATATTGCCGCCGAGATGATAGGTTGGGTTAGGTTAGGTTATATTACGTTATTGATGTATATGAATGTCCCACGGAGACGTAGATGCCAACTCGCCAGGAATGTTGTCAAATAATAGCGCCGAAAGGTTAGGTTGGGTTAGGTTAGGTTATATTACGTTATTGATGTATATAAAGGTCTCACGGAAACGTAGAGGCCAACAAGCCAGGAATGTGGTTAAACATTACCTCCGAGACGTTACTTTGGGTTAGGTTAGGTTATATTACATTATTATAGTATATAAAAGTCCCACGGAGACGTAGATGCCAACTCGCCAGGAATGTTGTCAAATATTAGTGCCGAGAGGTTGGGTTGTGTTAGGTTAGGTTATATTACGTTATTGATGTATATAAGGCCCTACGGAGACATAGAGGCCAACTCGCCAGGAATGTTGTCAAATATTAGTGCCGAGAGGTTGGGTTGTGTTAGGTTAGGTTATATTACGTTATTGATGTATATAAGGCCCTACGGAGACGTAGAGGCCAACTCGCCAGGAATGTTGTCAAATATTACCGCCGAGGTGTTAGGTTGGGTTAGGTTAGGTTATATTACGTTATTGATGTATATAAAATTCCCACGGAGACGTAGAGTCCAACTCGCCAGGAATGTTGTCAAGTATTAGTACCGAGATATTAGGTTGTGTTAGGTTAGGTTATATTACGCTATTGATGTATATAAAAGTCCCACGGAGACGTAGATGCCAACTCGCCAGGAATGCTGTCAAATAATAGCGCCGAGAAGTTAGGTTAGGTTATATAAGGTTATATTACGTTATTGATGGATATGAAGGTCTCGCGGAGACGTAGAGCCCAACTCGCCAGGAATGTTGTCAAATATTACCGCCGAGATGTTAGGTTGGCTTAGGTTAGGTTATATTACGTTATTGATGTATATGAAGTTCCCACGGAGGCGTAGACTCCATCTCGCCAGGAATGTTGTCAAATATTGCCGCCGAGATGATAGGTTGGGTTAGGTTAGGTTATATTACGTTATTGATGTATATGAATGTCCCACGGAGACGTAGATGCCAACTCGCCAGGAATGTTGTCAAATATTGCCGCCGAGATGATAGGTTGGGTTAGGTTAGGTTATATTACGTTATTGATGTATATGAATGTCCCACGGAGACGTAGATGCCAACTCGCCAGGAATGTTGTCAAATAATAGCGCCGAAAGGTTAGGTTGGGTTAGGTTAGGTTATATTACTTTATTGATGTATATAAAAGTCCCACGGAGACGTAGATGCCAACTCGCC
Organism: Xylocopa violacea; assembly: GCA_963969225.1. NCBI lineage: Eukaryota > Metazoa > Arthropoda > Insecta > Hymenoptera > Apidae > Xylocopa > Xylocopa violacea. Next base: position 244,508 of record CAXAJV010000410.1, on the reverse strand, counting down.
AGGAATGTTGTCAAATAATAGCGCCGAAAGTTTAGGTTGGGTTAGGTTAGGTTATATTACGTTATTGATGTATATAAAGGTCTCACGGAAACGTAGAGGCCAACAAGCCAGCAATGTCGTCAAATATTACAGCCGAGATGTTACGTTGGGTTATTTTAGGTTAAATTACGTTATTGATGTATATGAAGGTCCCACGGAGACGTAGAGGCCAACTCGCCAGGAATGTTGTCAAATAATAGCGCCGAGAGGTTGGGTTGTGTTAGGTTAGGTTATATTACGTTATTGATGTATATAAAGGCCCCACGGAGACGTAGAAGCCAACTCGCCAGAAATGTTGTCAAATAATAGCGCCGAAAAGTTAGGTTGGGTTAGGTTAGGTTATATTACGTTATTGATGTATATAAAAGTCCCACGGAGACGTAGAGGCGAACTCGCCAGGAATGTTGTCAAATAATAGCGCCGAAAGGTTAGGTTGGGTTAGGTTAGGTTATATTACGTTATTGATGTATATAAAAGTCCCACGGAGACGTAGAGGCCAACTCGCCAGGAGTGTTGTCAAATAATAGCGCCGAGAGGTTAGGTTGGGTTATGTAAGCTTATATTACGTTATTGATGGATATGAAGGTCTCACGGAGACGTAGAGGCCAACTCGACAGGAATGTTGTCAAATATTACCGCCGAGATGTTATGTTGGCTTAGGTTAGGTTATATTACGTTATTGATGTATATGAAGTTCCCACGGAGACGTAGAGTCCAACTCGCCAGGTATGTTGTCAAATATTGCCGCCGAGATGATAGGTTGGGTTAGGTTAGGTAATTTTACGTTATTAATGTATATGAAGGTCCCACGGAGACGTAGAGGCCAATTCGCCAGGAATGTTGTCAAATATTACCGCCGAAATGTTAGGTTGGGTTAGGTTAGGTTATATTACGTTATTGATGTATATAAAGAGCTCACGGAAACGTAGAGGCCAACAAGCCAGGAATGTCGTTAAACATTACCTCCGAGACGTTACTTTGGGTTAGGTTAGGTTATATTACGTTATTATAGTATATAAAAGTCCCACGGAGACGTAGATGCCAACTCGCCAGCAATGTTGTCAAATATTAGTGCCGAGAGGTTGGGTTGTGTTAGGTTAGGTTATATTACGTTATTGATGTATATGAAGGTCCCACGGAGACGTAGAGGCCAACTCGCAAGGAATGTTGTCAAATATTAGTACCGAGATGTTAGTTTGGGGTAGGTTAAGTTATATTACGCTATTGATGTATATAACACTCCCTCGGAGACGTAGAGGCCAACTCAACAAGAATGTTGTCAAATAATAGCGCCGAAAGGTTAGGTTGGGTTAGGTTAGGTTATATTACGTTATTGATGTATATAAAAGTCCCACGGAGACGTAGATGCCAACTCGCCAGGAATGTTGTCAAATAATAGCGCCGAGATGTTAGGTTAGGTTATATAAGGTTATATTACGTTATTGATGGATATGAAGGTCTCACGGAGACGTAGAGCCCAACTCGACAGGAATGTTGTCAAATATTACCGCCGAGATGTTAGGTTGGCTTAGGTAAGGTTATATTACGTTATTGATGTATATGAAGTTCCCACGGAGACGTAGACTCCAACTCGCCAGGAATGTTGTCAAATATTACCGCCGAGATGATAGGTTGGGTTAGGTTAGGTTATATTACGTTATTGATGTATATGAAGGGCCCACGGAGACGTAGAGGCCAACTCGCCAGGAATGTTGCCAAATAATAGCGCCGAGATGTTGGGTTGTGTTAGGTTAGGTTATATTACGTTATTGATGTATATAAAGGCCCCACGGAGACGTAGAAGCCAACTCGCCAGAAATGTTGTCAAATAATAGCGCCGAAAAGTTAGGTTGGGTTAGGTTAGGTTATATTACGTTATTGATGTATATAAAAGTCCCACGGAGACGTAGATGCCAACTCGCCAGGAATGTTGTCAAATAATAGCGCCGAGATGTTAGGTTAGGTTATATAAGGTTATATTACGTTATTGATGGATATGAAGGTCTCACGGAGACGTAGAGCCCAACTCGACAGGAATGTTGTCAAATATTACCGCCGAGATGTTAGGTTGGCTTAGGTAAGGTTATATTACGTTATTGATGTATATGAAGTTCCCACGGAGGCGTAGACTCCAACTCGCCAGGAATGTTGTCAAATATTACCGCCGAGATGATAGGTTGGGTTAGGTTAGGTTATATTACGTTATTGATGTATCTGAAGGTCCCACGGAGACGTAGAGGCCAACTCGCCAGGAATGTTGTCAAATATTAGTACCGAGAGGTTGGGTTGGGTTGGGTTAGGTTATATTACGTTATTGATGTATATGTAGGTCCCACGGAGACGTAGAGGCCGACTCGCCAGGAATGTTGTCAAATAATAGCGCCGAAAGGTTAGGTTGCGTTAGGTTAGGTTATATTACGTTATTTATGTATATAAAAGTCCCACGGGGACGTAGAGGCCAACTCGCCAGGAATGTTGTCAAATATTAGTGCCGAGAGGTTGGGTTGTGTTAGGTTAGGTTATATTACGTTATTGATGTATATAAGGCCCTACGGAGACGTAGAGGCCAACTCGCCAGGAATGTTGTCAAATATTACCGCCGAGGTGTTAGGTTGGGTTAGGTTAGGTTATATTACGTTATTGATGTATATAAAATTCCCACGGAGACGTAGAGTCCAACTCGCCAGGAATGTTGTCAAGTATTAGTACCGAGATATTAGGTTGTGTTAGGTTAGGTTATATTACGCTATTGATGTATATAAAAGTCCCACGGAGACGTAGATGCCAACTCGCCAGGAATGCTGTCAAATAATAGCGCCGAGAAGTTAGGTTAGGTTATATAAGGTTATATTACGTTATTGATGGATATGAAGGTCTCGCGGAGACGTAGAGCCCAACTCGCCAGGAATGTTGTCAAATATTACCGCCGAGATGTTAGGTTGGCTTAGGTTAGGTTATATTACGTTATTGATGTATATGAAGTTCCCACGGAGGCGTAGACTCCATCTCGCCAGGAATGTTGTCAAATATTGCCGCCGAGATGATAGGTTGGGTTAGGTTAGGTTATATTACGTTATTGATGTATATGAATGTCCCACGGAGACGTAGATGCCAACTCGCCAGGAATGTTGTCAAATATTGCCGCCGAGATGATAGGTTGGGTTAGGTTAGGTTATATTACGTTATTGATGTATATGAATGTCCCACGGAGACGTAGATGCCAACTCGCCAGGAATGTTGTCAAATAATAGCGCCGAAAGGTTAGGTTGGGTTAGGTTAGGTTATATTACTTTATTGATGTATATAAAAGTCCCACGGAGACGTAGATGCCAACTCGCCAGGAATGTTGTCAAATAATAGCGCCGAAAGGTTAGGTTGGGTTAGGTTAGGTTATATTACGTTATTGATGTATATAAAGGTCTCACGGAAACGTAGAGGCCAACAAGCCAGCAATGTCGTCAAATATTACAGCCGAGATGTTACGTTGGGTTATTTTAGGTTAAATTACGTTATTGATGTATATGAAGGTCCCACGGAGACGTAGAGGCCAACTCGCCAGGAATGTTGTCAAATAATAGCGCCGAGAGGTTGGGTTGTGTTAGGTTAGGTTATATTACGTTATTGATGTATATAAAGGCCCCACGGAGACGTAGAAGCCAACTCGCCAGAAATGTTGTCAAATAATAGCGCCGAAAAGTTAGGTTGGGTTAGGTTAGGTTATATTACGTTATTGATGTATATAAAAGTCCCACGGAGACGTAGAGGCGAACTCGCCAGGAATGTTGTCAAATAATAGCGCCGAAAGGTTAGGTTGGGTTAGGTTAGGTTATATTACGTTATTGATGTATATAAAAGTCCCACGGAGACGTAGAGGCCAACTCGCCAGGAGTGTTGTCAAATAATAGCGCCGAGAGGTTAGGTTGGGTTATGTAAGCTTATATTACGTTATTGATGGATATGAAGGTCTCACGGAGACGTAGAGGCCAACTCGACAGGAATGTTGTCAAATATTACCGCCGAGATGTTATGTTGGCTTAGGTTAGGTTATATTACGTTATTGATGTATATGAAGTTCCCACGGAGACGTAGAGTCCAACTCGCCAGGTATGTTGTCAAATATTGCCGCCGAGATGATAGGTTGGGTTAGGTTAGGTAATTTTACGTTATTAATGTATATGAAGGTCCCACGGAGACGTAGAGGCCAATTCGCCAGGAATGTTGTCAAATATTACCGCCGAAATGTTAGGTTGGGTTAGGTTAGGTTATATTACGTTATTGATGTATATAAAGAGCTCACGGAAACGTAGAGGCCAACAAGCCAGGAATGTCGTTAAACATTACCTCCGAGACGTTACTTTGGGTTAGGTTAGGTTATATTACGTTATTATAGTATATAAAAGTCCCACGGAGACGTAGATGCCAACTCGCCAGCAATGTTGTCAAATATTAGTGCCGAGAGGTTGGGTTGTGTTAGGTTAGGTTATATTACGTTATTGATGTATATGAAGGTCCCACGGAGACGTAGAGGCCAACTCGCAAGGAATGTTGTCAAATATTAGTACCGAGATGTTAGTTTGGGGTAGGTTAAGTTATATTACGCTATTGATGTATATAACACTCCCTCGGAGACGTAGAGGCCAACTCAACAAGAATGTTGTCAAATAATAGCGCCGAAAGGTTAGGTTGGGTTAGGTTAGGTTATATTACGTTATTGATGTATATAAAAGTCCCACGGAGACGTAGATGCCAACTCGCCAGGAATGTTGTCAAATAATAGCGCCGAGATGTTAGGTTAGGTTATATAAGGTTATATTACGTTATTGATGGATATGAAGGTCTCACGGAGACGTAGAGCCCAACTCGACAGGAATGTTGTCAAATATTACCGCCGAGATGTTAGGTTGGCTTAGGTAAGGTTATATTACGTTATTGATGTATATGAAGTTCCCACGGACACGTAGACTCCAACTCGCCAGGAATGTTGTCAAATATTACCGCCGAGATGATAGGTTGGGTTAGGTTAGGTTATATTACGTTATTGATGTATATGAAGGGCCCACGGAGACGTAGAGGCCAACTCGCCAGGAATGTTGCCAAATAATAGCGCCGAGATGTTGGGTTGTGTTAGGTTAGGTTATATTACGTTATTGATGTATATAAAGGCCCCACGGAGACGTAGAAGCCAACTCGCCAGAAATGTTGTCAAATAATAGCGCCGAAAAGTTAGGTTGGGTTAGGTTAGGTTATATTACGTTATTGATGTATATAAAAGTCCCACGGAGACGTAGATGCCAACTCGCCAGGAATGTTGTCAAATAATAGCGCCGAGATGTTAGGTTAGGTTATATAAGGTTATATTACGTTATTGATGGATATGAAGGTCTCACGGAGACGTAGAGCCCAACTCGACAGGAATGTTGTCAAATATTACCGCCGAGATGTTAGGTTGGCTTAGGTAAGTTTATATTACGTTATTGATGTATATGAAGTTCCCACGGAGGCGTAGACTCCAACTCGCCAGGAATGTTGTCAAATATTACCGCCGAGATGATAGGTTGGGTTAGGTTAGGTTATATTACGTTATTGATGTATCTGAAGGTCCCACGGAGACGTAGAGGCCAACTCGCCAGGAATGTTGTCAAATATTAGTACCGAGAGGTTGGGTTGGGTTGGGTTAGGTTATATTACGTTATTGATGTATATGTAGGTCCCACGGAGACGTAGAGGCCGACTCGCCAGGAATGTTGTCAAATAATAGCGCCGAAAGGTTAGGTTGCGTTAGGTTAGGTTATATTACGTTATTTATGTATATAAAAGTCCCACGGGGACGTAGAGGCCAACTCGCCAGGAATGTTGTCAAATAATAGCGCCGAAAGGTTAGGTTGGGTTAGGTTACGTTATATTACGTTATTGATGGATATGAAAGTCTCACGGAGTCGTAGAGGCCAACTCGCCAGGAAAGTTGTCAAATATTACCGCCGAGATGATAGGTTGGGTTAGGTTAGATTATATTACGTTATTGAAGTATATAAAGGCCCCACGGAGACGTAGAGGCCAACTCGCCAGGAATGTTGTCAAATATTAGTGCCGAGAGGTTGGGTTGTGTTAGGTTAGGTTATATTCCGTTATTGATTTATATGAAGGCCCCACGGATACGTAGCGGCCAACTCGACAGGAATGTTGTCAAATAATAGCGCCGAGATCGTACGTTGTGTTAGGTTATGTTATATTACGTTACTGATGTATATAAAATTCCCACGGAGACGTAGAGGCCAACTCGCCAGGAATGTTGTCAAATATTACCGCCGAAATGTTAGGTTGGGTTAGGTTAGGTTCTATTATGTTATTGATGTATATAAAGGTCTCACGGAAACGTAGAGGCCAACAAGCCAGGAATGTGGTTAAACATTACCTCCGAGACGTTACTTTGGGTTAGGTTAGGTTATATTACGTTATTGATGTATATAAAAGCCCCACGGATACGTAGAGGCCAACTCGCCAGGAATGTTGTCAAATAATAGCGTCGAGAGGTTAGGTTGGGTTATATAAGCTTATATTACGTTATTGATGGATATGAAGGTCTCACGGAGACGTAGAGGCCAACTCGACAGGAATGTTGTCAAATATTACCGCCGAGATGTTATGTTGGCTTAGGTTAGGTTATATTACGTTATTGATGTATATGAAGTTCCCACGGAGACGTAGAGTCCAACTCGCCAGGTATGTTGTCAAATATTGCCGCCGAGATGATAGGTTGGGTTAGGTTAGGTAATTTTACGTTATTGATGTATATGAAGGTCCCACGGAGACGTAGAGGCCAATTCGCCAGGAATGTTGTCAAATATTACCGCCGAAATGTTAGGTTGGGTTAGGTTAGGTTATATTACGTTATTGATGTATATAAAGGTCTCACGGAAACGTAGAGGCCAACAAGCCAGGAATGTGGTTAAACATTACCTCCGAGACGTTACTTTGGGTTAGGTTAGGTTATATTACGTTATTATAGTATATAAAAGTCCCACGGAGACGTAGATGCCAACTCGCCAGCAATGTTGTCAAATATTAGTGCCGAGAGGTTGGGTTGTGTTAGGTTAGGTTATATTACGTTATTGATGTATATGAAGGTCCCACGGAGACGTAGAGGCCAACTCGCCAGGAATGTTGTCAAATAATAGCGCCGAAAGGTTAGGTTGGGTTAGGTTAGGTTATATTACGTTATTGATGTATATAAAAGTCCCACGGAGACGTAGAGGCCAACTCGCCAGGAATGTTGTCAAATAATAGCGCCGAAAGTTTAGGTTGGGTTAGGTTAGGTTATATTACGTTATTGATGTATATAAAAGTCCCACGGAGACGTAGAGGCCAACTCGCCAGGAATGTTGTCAAATAATAGCGCCGAGAGGTTAGGTTGGGTTATATAAGCTTATATTACGTTATTGATGGATATGAAGGTCTCACGGAGACGTAGAGGCCAACTCGACAGGAATGTTGTCAAATATTACCGCCGAGATGTTATGTTGGCTTAGGTTAGGTTATATTACGTTATTGATGTATATGAAGTTCCCACGGAGACGTAGAGTCCAACTCGCCAGGTATGTTGTCAAATATTGCCGCCGAGATGATAGGTTGGGTTAGGTTAGGTAATTTTACGTTATTGATGTATATGAAGGTCCCACGGAGACGTAGAGGCCAATTCGCCAGGAATGTTGTCAAATATTACCGCCGAAATGTTAGGTTGGGTTAGGTTAGGTTATATTACGTTATTGATGTATATAAAGGTCTCACGGAAACGTAGAGGCCAACAAGCCAGGAATGTGGTTAAACATTACCTCCGAGACGTTACTTTGGTTTAGGTTAGGTTATATTACGTTATTATAGTATATAAAAGTCCCACGGAGACGTAGATGCCAACTCGCCAGCAATGTTGTCAAATATTAGTGCCGAGAGGTTGGGTTGTGTTAGGTTAGGTTATATTACGTTATTGATGTATATGAAGGTCCCACGGAGACGTAGAGGCCAACTCGCCAGGAATGTTGTCAAATATTAGTACCGAGATGTTAGTTTGGGGTAGGTTAAGTTATATTACGCTATTGATGTATATAACAGTCCCTCGGAGACGTAGAGGCCAACTCAACAGGAATGTTGTCAAATAATAGCGCCGAATGGTTAGGTTGGGTTAGGTTAGGTTATATTACGTTATTGATGTATATAAAAGTCCCACGGAGACGTAGATGCCAACTCGCCAGGAATGTTGTCAAATAATAGCGCCGAGATGTTAGGTTAGGTTATATAAGGTTATATTACGTTATTGATGGATATGAAGGTCTCACGGAGACGTAGAGCCCAACTCGACAGGAATGTTGTCAAATATGACCGCCGAGATGTTAGGTTGGCTTAGGTAAGGTTATATTACGTTATTGATGTATATGAAGTTCCCACGGAGACGTAGAATCCAACTCGCCAGGAATGTTGTCAAATATTACCGCCGAGATGATAGGTTGGGTTAGGTTAGGTTATATTACTTTATTGATGTATATGAAGGTCCCACGGAGACGTAGAGGCCAACTCGCCAGGAATGTTGTCAAATAATAGCGCCGAGAGGTTGGGTTGTGTTAGGTTAGGTTATATTGCGCTATTGATGTATATAAAAGTCCCACGGAGACGTAGAGGCCAACAAGCCAGGAATGTTGTCAAATAATAGCGCCGAAAGGTTAGGTTGGATTAGGTTAGGTTATATACGTTATTGATGTATATAAAAGTCCCACGGAGACGTAGAGGCCAACTCGCCAGGAATGTTGTCAAGTAATAGCGCCGAAAGGTTAGGTTGGGTTAGGTTACGTTATATTACGTTATTGATGGATATGAAAGTCTCACGGAGTCGTAGAGGCCAACTCGCCAGGAATGTTGTCAAATATTACCGCCGAGATGATAGCTTGGGTTAGGTTAGATTATATTACGTTATTGAAGTATATAAAGGCCCCACGGAGACGTAGAGGCCAACTCGCCAGGAATGTTGTCAAATATTAGTGCCGAGAGGTTGGGTTGTGTTAGGTTAGGTTATATTCCGTTATTGATTTATATGAAGGCCCCACGGATACGTAGAGGCCAACTCGACAGGAATGTTGTCAAATAATAGCGCCGAGATCTTACGTTGTGTTAGGTTAGGTTATATTACGTTACTGATGTATATAAAATTCCCACGGAGACGTAGAGGCCAACTCGCCAGGAATGTTGTCAAATATTACCGCCGAAATGTTAGGTTGGGTTAGGTTAGGTTATATTATGTTATGGATGTATATAAAGGTCTCACGGAAACGTAGAGGCCAACAAGCCAGGAATGTGGTTAAACATTACCTCCGAGACGTTACTTTGGGTTAGGTTAGGTTATATTACGTTATTGATGTATATAAAAGCCCCACGGATACGTAGAGGCCAACTCGCCAGGAATGTTGTCAAATAATAGCGTCGAGAGGTTAGGTTGGGTTATATAAGCTTATATTACGTTATTGATGGATATGAAGGTCTCACGGAGACGTAGAGCCCAACTCGCCAGGAATGTTGTCAAATATTATCGCCGAGATGTTATGTTGGCTTAGGTTAGGTTATATTACGTTATTGATGTATATGAAGTTCCCACGGAGACGTAGAGTCCAACTCGCCAAGTATGTTGTCAAATATTGCCGCCGAGATGATAGGTTGGGTTAGGTTAGGTAATTTTACGTTATTGATGTATATGAAGGTCCCACGGAGACGTAGAGGCCAATTCGCCAGGAATGTTGTCAACTATTACCGCCGAAATGTCAGGTTGGGTTAGGTTAGGTTATATTACGTTATTGATGTATATAAAGGTCTCACGGAAACGTAGAGGCCAACAAGCCAGGAATGTGGTTAAACATTACCTCCGAGTCGTTACTTTGAGTTAGGTTAGGTTATATTACGTTATTATAGTATATAAAAGTCCCACGGAGACGTAGATGCCAACTCGCCAGGAATGTTGTCAAATATTAGTGCCGAGAGGTTGGGTTGTGTTAGGTTAGGTTATATTACGTTATTGATGTATATAAGGCCCTACGGAGACATAGAGGCCAACTCGCCAGGAATGTTGTCAAATATTAGTGCCGAGAGGTTGGGTTGTGTTAGGTTAGGTTATATTACGTTATTGATGTATATAAGGCCCTACGGAGACGTAGAGGCCAACTCGCCAGGAATGTTGTCAAATATTACCGCCGAGGTGTTAGGTTGGGTTAGGTTAGGTCATATTACGTTATTGATGTATATAAAATTCCCACGGAGACGTAGAGTCCAACTCGCCAGGAATGTTGTCAAGTATTAGTACCGAGATATTAGGTTGGGTTAGGTTAGGTTATATTACGTTATTGATGTATACCAATGTCCCACGGAGACGTAGATGCCAACTCGCCAGGAATGTTGTCAAATTATAGCGCCGAAAGGTTAGGTTGGGTTAGGTTAGGTTATATTACTTTATTGATGTATATAAAAGTCCCACGGAGACGTAGATGCCAACTCGCCAGGAATGTTGTCAAATAATAGCGCCGAAAGGTTAGGTTGGGTTAGGTTAGGTTATATTACGTTATTGATGTATATAAAAGTCCCACGGAGACGTAGAGGCCAACTCGCCAGGAATGTTGTCAAATAATAGCGCCGAGAGGTTAGGTTGGGTTATATAAGCTTATATTACGTTATTGATGGATATGAAGGTCTCACGGAGACGTAGAGGCCAACTCGACAGGAATGTTGTCAAATATTACCGCCGAGATGTTATGTTGGCTTAGGTTAGGTTATATTACGTTATTGATGTATATGAAGTTCCCACGGAGACGTAGAGTCCAACTCGCCAGGTATGTTGTCAAATATTGCCGCCGAGATGATAGGTTGGGTTAGGTTAGGTAATTTTACGTTATTGATGTATGTGAAGGTCCCACGGAGACGTAGAGGCCAATTCGCCAGGAATGTTGTCAAATATTACCGCCGAAATGTTAGGTTGGGTTAGGTTAGGTTATATTACGTTATTGATGGATATGAAGGTCTCACGGAGACGTAGAGCCCAACTCGACAGGAATGTTGTCAAATATGACCGCCGAGATGTTAGGTTGGCTTAGGTAAGGTTATATTACGTTATTGATGTATATGAAGTTCCCACGGAGACGTAGAATCCAACTCGCCAGGAATGTTGTCAAATATTACCGCCGAGATGATAGGTTGGGTTAGGTTAGGTTATATTACTTTATTGATGTATATGAAGGTCCCACGGAGACGTAGAGGCCAACTCGCCAGGAATGTTGTCAAATAATAGCGCCGAGAGGTTGGGTTGTGTTAGGTTAGGTTATATTGCGCTATTGATGTATATAAAAGTCCCACGGAGACGTAGAGGCCAACAAGCCAGGAATGTTGTCAAATAATAGCGCCGAAAGGTTAGGTTGGATTAGGTTAGGTTATATACGTTATTGATGTATATAAAAGTCCCACGGAGACGTAGAGGCCAACTCGCCAGGAATGTTGTCAAGTAATAGCGCCGAAAGGTTAGGTTGGGTTAGGTTACGTTATATTACGTTATTGATGGATATGAAAGTCTCACGGAGTCGTAGAGGCCAACTCGCCAGGAATGTTGTCAAATATTACCGCCGAGATGATAGCTTGGGTTAGGTTAGATTATATTACGTTATTGATGTATATAAAGGCCCCACGGAGACGTAGAGGCCAACTCGCCAGGAATGTTGTCAAATATTAGTGCCGAGAGGTTGGGTTGTGTTAGGTTAGGTTATATTCCGTTATTGATTTATATGAAGGCCCCACGGATACGTAGAGGCCAACTCGACAGGAATGTTGTCAAATAATAGCGCCGAGATCTTACGTTGTGTTAGGTTAGGTTATATTACGTTACTGATGTATATAAAATTCCCACGGAGACGTAGAGGCCAACTCGCCAGGAATGTTGTCAAATATTACCGCCGAAATGTTAGGTTGGGTTAGGTTAGGTTATATTATGTTATGGATGTATATAAAGGTCTCACGGAAACGTAGAGGCCAACAAGCCAGGAATGTGGTTAAACATTACCTCCGAGACGTTACTTTGGGTTAGGTTAGGTTATATTACGTTATTGATGTATATAAAAGCCCCACGGATACGTAGAGGCCAACTCGCCAGGAATGTTGTCAAATAATAGCGTCGAGAGGTTAGGTTGGGTTATATAAGCTTATATTACGTTATTGATGGATATGAAGGTCTCACGGAGACGTAGAGCCCAACTCGCCAGGAATGTTGTCAAATATTATCGCCGAGATGTTATGTTGGCTTAGGTTAGGTTATATTACGTTATTGATGTATATGAAGTTCCCACGGAGACGTAGAGTCCAACTCGCCAAGTATGTTGTCAAATATTGCCGCCGAGATGATAGGTTGGGTTAGGTTAGGTAATTTTACGTTATTGATGTATATGAAGGTCCCACGGAGACGTAGAGGCCAATTCGCCAGGAATGTTGTCAACTATTACCGCCGAAATGTCAGGTTGGGTTAGGTTAGGTTATATTACGTTATTGATGTATATAAAGGTCTCACGGAAACGTAGAGGCCAACAAGCCAGGAATGTGGTTAAACATTACCTCCGAGTCGTTACTTTGAGTTAGGTTAGGTTATATTACGTTATTATAGTATATAAAAGTCCCACGGAGACGTAGATGCCAACTCGCCAGGAATGTTGTCAAATATTAGTGCCGAGAGGTTGGGTTGTGTTAGGTTAGGTTATATTACGTTATTGATGTATATAAGGCCCTACGGAGACATAGAGGCCAACTCGCCAGGAATGTTGTCAAATATTACCGCCGAGGTGTTAGGTTGGGTTAGGTTAGGTCATATTACGTTATTGATGTATATAAAATTCCCACGGAGACGTAGATGCCAACTCGCCAGGAATGTTGTCAAATAATAGCGCCGAAAGGTTAGGTTGGGTTAGGTTAGGTTATATTACGTTATTGATGTATATAAAGGTCTCACGGAAACGTAGAGGCCAACAAGCCAGGAATGTCGTCAAATATTACAGCCGAGATGTTACGTTGGGTTATTTTAGGTTAAATTACGTTATTGATGTATATGAAGGTCCCACGGAGACGTAGAGGCCAACTCGCCAGGAATGTTGTCAAATAATAGCGCCGAGAGGTTGGGTTGTGTTAGGTTAGGTTATATTACGTTATTGATGTATATAAAGGCCCCACGGAGACGTAGAAGCCAACTCGCCAGAAATGTTGTCAAATAATAGCGCCGAAAAGTTAGGTTGGGTTAGGTTAGGTTATATTACGTTATTGATGTATATAAAAGCCCCACGGATACGTAGAGGCCAACTCGCCAGGAATGTTGTCAAATAATAGCGTCGAGAGGTTAGGTTGGGTTATATAAGCTTATATTACGTTATTGATGGATATGAAGGTCTCACGGAGACGTAGAGCCCAACTCGCCAGGAATGTTGTCAAATATTATCGCCGAGATGTTATGTTGGCTTAGGTTAGGTTATATTACGTTATTGATGTATATGAAGTTCCCACGGAGACGTAGAGTCCAACTCGCCAAGTATGTTGTCAAATATTGCCGCCGAGATGATAGGTTGGGTTAGGTTAGGTAATTTTACGTTATTGATGTATATGAAGGTCCCACGGAGACGTAGAGGCCAATTCGCCAGGAATGTTGTCAACTATTACCGCCGAAATGTCAGGTTGGGTTAGGTTAGGTTATATTACGTTATTGATGTATATAAAGGTCTCACGGAAACGTAGAGGCCAACAAGCCAGGAATGTGGTTAAACATTACCTCCGAGTCGTTACTTTGAGTTAGGTTAGGTTATATTACGTTATTATAGTATATAAAAGTCCCACGGAGACGTAGATGCCAACTCGCCAGGAATGTTGTCAAATATTAGTGCCGAGAGGTTGGGTTGTGTTAGGTTAGGTTATATTACGTTATTGATGTATATAAGGCCCTACGGAGACATAGAGGCCAACTCGCCAGGAATGTTGTCAAATATTACCGCCGAGGTGTTAGGTTGGGTTAGGTTAGGTCATATTACGTTATTGATGTATATAAAATTCCCACGGAGACGTAGAGTCCAACTCGCCAGGAATGTTGTCAAGTATTAGTACCGAGATATTAGGTTGGGTTAGGTTAGGTTATATTACGTTATTGATGTATACCAATGTCCCACGGAGACGTAGATGCCAACTCGCCAGGAATGTTGTCAAATTATAGCGCCGAAAGGTTAGGTTGGGTTAGGTTAGGTTATATTACTTTATTGATGTATATAAAAGTCCCACGGAGACGTAGATGCCAACTCGCCAGGAATGTTGTCAAATAATAGCGCCGAAAGGTTAGGTTGGGTTAGGTTAGGTTATATTACGTTATTGATGTATATAAAGGTCTCACGGAAACGTAGAGGCCAACAAGCCAGGAATGTCGTCAAATATTACAGCCGAGATGTTACGTTGGGTTATTTTAGGTTAAATTACGTTATTGATGTATATGAAGGTCCCACGGAGACGTAGAGGCCAACTCGCCAGGAATGTTGTCAAATAATAGCGCCGAGAGGTTGGGTTGTGTTAGGTTAGGTTATATTACGTTATTGATGTATATAAAGGCCCCACGGAGACGTAGAAGCCAACTCGCCAGAAATGTTGTCAAATAATAGCGCCGAAAAGTTAGGTTGGGTTAGGTTAGGTTATATTACGTTATTGATGTATATAAAAGTCCCACGGAGACGTAGAGGCCAACTCGCCAGGAATGTTGTCAAATAATAGCGCCGAGAGGTTAGGTTGGGTTATATAAGCTTATATTACGTTATTGATGGATATGAAGGTCTCACGGAGACGTAGAGGCCAACTCGACAGGAATGTTGTCAAATATTACCGCCGAGATGTTATGTTGGCTTAGGTTAGGTTATATTACGTTATTGATGTATATGAAGTTCCCACGGAGACGTAGAGTCCAACTCGCCAGGTATGTTGTCAAATATTGCCGCCGAGATGATAGGTTGGGTTAGGTTAGGTAATTTTACGTTATTGATGTATGTGAAGGTCCCACGGAGACGTAGAGGCCAATTCGCCAGGAATGTTGTCAAATATTACCGCCGAAATGTTCGGTTGGGTTAGGTTAGGTTATATTACGTTATTGATGTATATAAAGGTCTCACGGAAACGTAGAGGCCAACAAGCCAGGAATGTGGTTAAACATTACCTCCGAGACGTTACTTTGGGTTAGGTTAGGTTATATTACGTTATTATAGTATATAAAAGTCCCACGGAGACGTAGATGCCAACTCGCCAGCAATGTTGTCAAATATTAGTGCCGAGAGGTTGGGTTGTGTTAGGTTAGGTTATATTACGTTATTGATGTATATGAAGGTCCCACGGAGACGTAGAGGCCAACTCGCCAGGAATGTTGTCAAATAATAGCGCCGAAAGGTTAGGTTGGGTTAGGTTAGGTTATATTACGTTATTGATGTATATAAAAGTCCCACGGAGACGTAGAGGCGAACTCGCCAGGAATGTTGTCAAATAATAGCGCCGAAAGGTTAGGTTGGGTTAGGTTAGGTTATATTACGTTATTGATGGATATAAAAGTCCCACGGAGACGTAGAGGCCAACTCGCCAGGAGTGTTGTCAAATAATAGCGCCGAGAGGTTAGGTTGGGTTATATAAGCTTATATTACGTTATTGATGGATATGAAGGTCTCACGGAGACGTAGAGGCCAACTCGACAGGAATGTTGTCAAATATTACCGCCGAGATGTTATGTTGGCTTAGGTTAGGTTAGATTACGTTATTGATGTATATGAAGTTCCCACGGAGACGTAGAGTCCAACTCGCCAGGTATGTTGTCAAATATTGCCGCCGAGATGATAGGTTGGGTTAGGTTAGGTAATTTTACGTTATTGATGTATATGAAGGTCCCACGGAGACGTAGAGGCCAATTCGCCAGGAATGTTGTCAAATATTACCGCCGAAATGTTAGGTTGGGTTAGGTTAGGTTATATTACGTTATTGATGTATATAAAGGTCTCACGGAAACGTAGAGGCCAACAAGCCAGGAATGTGGTTAAACATTACCTCCGAGACGTTACTTTGGTTTAGGTTAGGTTATATTACGTTATTATAGTATATAAAAGTCCCACGGAGACGTAGATGCCAACTCGCCAGCAATGTTGTCAAATATTAGTGCCGAGAGGTTGGGTTGTGTTAGGTTAGGTTATATTACGTTATTGATGTATATGAAGGTCCCACGGAGACGTAGAGGCCAACTCGCCAGGAATGTTGTCAAATATTAGTACCGAGATGTTAGTTTGGGGTAGGTTAAGTTATATTACGCTATTGATGTATATAAAGGCCCCACGGAGACGTAGAAGCCAACTCGCCAGAAATGTTGTCAAATAATAGCGCCGAAAAGTTAGGTTGGGTTAGGTTAGGTTATATTACGTTATTGATGTATATAAAAGTCCCACGGAGACGTAGATGCCAACTCGCCAGGAATGTTGTCAAATAATAGCGCCGAGATGTTAGGTTAGGTTATATAAGGTTATATTACGTTATTGATGGATATGAAGGTCTCACGGAGACGTAGAGCCCAACTCGACAGGAATGTTGTCAAATATTACCGCCGAGATGTTAGGTTGGCTTAGGTAAGGTTATATTACGTTATTGATGTATATGAAGTTCCCACGGAGACGCAGACTCCAACTCGCCAGGAATGTTGTCAAATATTACCGCCGAGATGATAGGTTGGGTTAGGTTAGGTTATATTACGTTATTGATGTATATGAAGGTCCCACGGAGACGTAGAGGCCAACTCGCCAGGAATGTTGCCAAATAATAGCGCCGAGATGTTGGGTTGTGTTAGGTTAGGTTATATTACGTTATTGATGTATATAAAGGCCCCACGGAGACGTAGAGTCCAACTCGCCAAGTATGTTGTCAAATATTGCCGCCGAGATGATAGGTTGGGTTAGGTTAGGTAATTTTACGTTATTGATGTATATGAAGGTCCCACGGAGACGTAGAGGCCAATTCGCCAGGAATGTTGTCAACTATTACCGCCGAAATGTCAGGTTGGGTTAGGTTAGGTTATATTACGTTATTGATGTATATAAAGGTCTCACGGAAACGTAGAGGCCAACAAGCCAGGAATGTGGTTAAACATTACCTCCGAGACGTTACTTTGGGTTAGGTTAGGTTATATTACGTTATTATAGTATATAAAAGTCCCACGGAGACGTAGATGCCAACTCGCCAGGAATGTTGTCAAATATTAGTGCCGAGAGGTTGGGTTGTGTTAGGTTAGGTTATATTACGTTATTGATGTATATAAGGCCCTACGGAGACATAGAGGCCAACTCGCCAGGAATGTTGTCAAATATTAGTGCCGAGAGGTTGGGTTGTGTTAGGTTAGGTTATATTACGTTATTGATGTATATAAGGCCCTACGGAGACGTAGAGGCCAACTCGCCAGGAATGTTGTCAAATATTACCGCCGAGGTGTTAGGTTGGGTTAGGTTAGGTCATATTACGTTATTGATGTATATAAAATTCCCACGGAGACGTAGAGTCCAACTCGCCAGGAATGTTGTCAAGTATTAGTACCGAGATATTAGGTTGGGTTAGGTTAGGTTATATTACGTTATTGATGTATACCAATGTTCCACGGAGACGTAGATGCCAACTCGCCAGGAATGTTGTCAAATTATAGCGCCGAAAGGTTAGGTTGGGTTAGGTTAGGTTATATTACTTTATTGATGTATATAAAAGTCCCACGGAGACGTAGATGCCAACTCGCCAGGAATGTTGTCAAATAATAGCGCCGAAAGGTTAGGTTGGGTTAGGTTAGGTTATATTACGTTATTGATGTATATAAAGGTCTCACGGAAACGTAGAGGCCAACAAGCCAGGAATGTCGTCAAATATTACAGCCGAGATGTTACGTTGGGTTATTTTAGGTTAAATTACGTTATTGATGTATATGAAGGTCCCACGGAGACGTAGAGGCCAACTCGCCAGGAATGTTGTCAAATAATAGCGCCGAGAGGTTGGGTTGTGTTAGGTTAGGTTATATTACGTTGTTGATGTATATAAAGGCCCCACGGAGACGTAGAAGCCAACTCGCCAGAAATGTTGTCAAATAATAGCGCCGAAAAGTTAGGTTGGGTTAGGTTAGGTTATATTACGTTATTGATGTATATAAAAGTCCCACGGAGACGTAGAGGCCAACTCGCCAGGAATGTTGTCAAATAATAGCGCCGAGAGGTTAGGTTGGGTTATATAAGCTTATATTACGTTATTGATGGATATGAAGGTCTCACGGAGACGTAGAGGCCAACTCGACAGGAATGTTGTCAAATATTACCGCCGAGATGTTATGTTGGCTTAGGTTAGGTTAGATTACGTTATTGATGTATATGAAGTTCCCACGGAGACGTAGAGTCCAACTCGCCAGGTATGTTGTCAAATATTGCCGCCGAGATGATAGGTTGGGTTAGGTTAGGTAATTTTACGTTATTGATGTATGTGAAGGTCCCACGGAGACGTAGAGGCCAATTCGCCAGGAATGTTGTCAAATATTACCGCCGAAATGTTAGGTTGGGTTAGGTTAGGTTATATTACGTTATTGATGTATATAAAGGTCTCACGGAAACGTAGAGGCCAACAAGCCAGGAATGTGGTTAAACATTACCTCCGAGACGTTACTTTGGGTTAGGTTAGGTTATATTACGTTATTATAGTATATAAAAGTCCCACGGAGACGTAGATGCCAACTCGCCAGCAATGTTGTCAAATATTAGTGCCGAGAGGTTGGGTTGTGTTAGGTTAGGTTATATTACGTTATTGATGTATATGAAGGTCCCACGGAGACGTAGAGGCCAACTCGCCAGGAATGTTGTCAAATAATAGCGCCGAAAGGTTAGGTTGGGTTAGGTTAGGTTATATTTCGTTATTGATGTATATAAAAGTCCCACGGAGACGTAGAGGCGAACTCGCCAGGAATGTTGTCAAATAATAGCGCCGAAAGGTTAGGTTGGGTTAGGTTAGGTTATATTACGTTATTGATGTATATAAAAGTCCCACGGAGACGTAGAGGCCAACTCGCCAGGAGTGTTGTCAAATAATAGCGCCGAGAGGTTAGGTTGGGTTATATAAGCTTATATTACGTTATTGATGGATATGAAGGTCTCACGGAGACGTAGAGGCCAACTCGACAGGAATGTTGTCAAATATTACCGCCGAGATGTTATGTTGGCTTAGGTTAGGTTAGATTACGTTATTGATGTATATGAAGTTCCCACGGAGACGTAGAGTCCAACTCGCCAGGTATGTTGTCAAATATTGCCGCCGAGATGATAGGTTGGGTTAGGTTAGGTAATTTTACGTTATTGATGTATATGAAGGTCCCACGGAGACGTAGAGGCCAATTCGCCAGGAATGTTGTCAAATATTACCGCCGAAATGTTAGGTTGGGTTAGGTTAGGTTATATTACGTTATTGATGTATATAAAGGTCTCACGGAAACGTAGAGGCCAACAAGCCAGGAATGTGGTTAAACATTACCTCCGAGACGTTACTTTGGTTTAGGTTAGGTTATATTACGTTATTATAGTATATAAAAGTCCCACGGAGACGTAGATGCCAACTCGCCAGCAATGTTGTCAAATATTAGTGCCGAGAGGTTGGGTTGTGTTAGGTTAGGTTATATTACGTTATTGATGTATATGAAGGTCCCACGGAGACGTAGAGGCCAACTCGCCAGGAATGTTGTCAAATATTAGTACCGAGATGTTAGTTTGGGGTAGGTTAAGTTATATTACGCTATTGATGTATATAACAGTCCCTCGGAGACGTAGAGGCCAATTCAACAGGAATGTTGTCAAATAATAGCGCCGAAAGGTTAGGTTGGGTTAGGTTAGGTTATATTACGTTATTGATGTATATAAAAGTCCCACGGAGACGTAGATGCCAACTCGCCAGGAATGTTGTCAAATAATAGCGCCGAGATGTTAGGTTAGGTTATATAAGGTTATATTACGTTATTGATGGATATGAAGGTCTCACGGAGACGTAGAGCCCAACTCGACAGGAATGTTGTCAAATATTACCGCCGAGATGTTAGGTTGGCTTAGGTAAGGTTATATTACGTTATTGATGTATATGAAGTTCCCACGGAGACGTAGAATCCAACTCGCCAGGAATGTTGTCAAATATTACCGCCGAGATGATAGGTTGGGTTAGGTTAGGTTATATTACTTTATTGATGTATATGAAGGTCCCACGGAGACGTAGAGGCCAACTCGCCAGGAATGTTGTCAAATAATAGCGCCGAGAGGTTGGGTTGTGTTAGGTTAGGTTATATTACGTTATTGATGTATATAAAAGTCCCACGGAGACGTAGAGGCCAACAGGCCAGGAATGTTGTCAAATAATAGCGCCGAGAGGTTAGGTTGGGTTATATAAGGTTTATATTACGTTATTGATGGATATGAAGGTCTCACGGAGACGTAGAGGCCAACTCGCCAGGAATGTTGTCAAATATTACCGCCGAGATGTTAGGTTGGGTTAGGTTAGGTTATATTACCTTATTGATGTATATAAAGGCCCCACGGAAACATAGAGGCCAACAAGCCAGGAATGTCGTCAAATATTACAGCCGAGATGTTACGTTGGGTTATTTTAGGTTAAATTACGTTATTGATGGATATGAATGTCCCACGGAGACGTAGAGGCCAACAAGCCAGGAATGTTGTCAAATATTACAGCCGAGATGTTACGTTGGGTTAGGTTAGGTTATATTACGTTTTTGATGTATATGAAGGCCTCACGGAGACGTAGAAGCCAACTCGACAGGAATGTTGACAAATATTAGTGCCGAGAACTTAGGTTGGGTTAGGTTAGGTTATATTGCGCTATTGATGTATATAAAAGTCCCACGGAGACGTAGAGGCCAACTCGCCAGCAATGTTGTCAAATATTAGTGCCGAGAGGTTGGGTTGTGTTAGGTTAGGTTATATTACGTTATTGATGTATATGAAGGTCCCACGGAGACGTAGAGGCCAACTCGCCAGGAATGTTGTCAAATATTATTACCGAGATGTTAGTTTGGGGTAGGTTAAGTTATATTACGCTATTGATGTATATAACAGTCCCACGGAGACGTAGAGGCCAACTCAACAGGAATGTTGTCAAATAATAGCGCCGAAAGGTTAGGTTGGGTTAGGTTAGGTTATATTACGTTATTGATGTATATAAAAGTCCCACGGAGACGTAGATGCCAACTCGCCAGGAATGTTGTCAAATAATAGCGCCGAGATGTTAGGTTAGGTTATATAAGGTTATATTACGTTATTGATGGATATGAAGGTCTCACGGAGACGTAGAGCCCAACTCGACAGGAATGTTGTCAAATATTATCGCCGAGATGTTAGGTTGGCTTAGGTAAGGTTATATTACGTTATTGATGTATATGAAGTTCCCACGGAGACGTAGACTCCAACTCGCCAGGAATGTTGTCAAATATTACCGCCGAGATGATAGGTTGGGTTAGGTTAGGTTATATTACGTTATTGATGTATATGAAGGTCCCACGGAGACGTAGAGGCCAACTCGCCAGGAATGTTGCCAAATAATAGCGCCGAGATGTTGGGTTGTGTTAGGTTAGGTTATATTACGTTATTGATGTATATAAAGGCCCCACGGAGACGTAGAAGCCAACTCGCCAGAAATGTTGTCAAATAATAGCGCCGAAAAGTTAGGTTGGGTTAGGTTAGGTTATATTACGTTATTGATGTATATAAAAGTCCCACGGAGACGTAGATGCCAACTCGCCAGGAATGTTGTCAAATAATAGCGCCGAGATGTTAGGTTAGGTTATATAAGGTTATATTACGTTATTGATGGATATGAAGGTCTCACGGAGACGTAGAGCCCAACTCGACAGGAATGTTGTCAAATATTACCGCCGAGATGTTATGTTGGCTTAGGTTAGGTTATATTACGTTATTGATGTATATGAAGTTCCCACGGAGACGTAGAGTCCAACTCGCCAAGTATGTTGTCAAATATTGCCGCCGAGATGATAGGTTGGGTTAGGTTAGGTAATTTTACGTTATTGATGTATATGAAGGTCCCACGGAGACGTAGAGGCCAATTCGCCAGGAATGTTGTCAACTATTACCGCCGAAATGTCAGGTTGGGTTAGGTTAGGTTATATTACGTTATTGATGTATATAAAGGTCTCACGGAAACGTAGAGGCCAACAAGCCAGGAATGTGGTTAAACATTACCTCCGAGACGTTACTTTGGGTTAGGTTAGGTTATATTACGTTATTATAGTATATAAAAGTCCCACGGAGACGTAGATGCCAACTCGCCAGGAATGTTGTCAAATATTAGTGCCGAGAGGTTGGGTTGTGTTAGGTTAGGTTATATTACGTTATTGATGTATATAAGGCCCTACGGAGACATAGAGGCCAACTCGCCAGGAATGTTGTCAAATATTAGTGCCGAGAGGTTGGGTTGTGTTAGGTTAGGTTATATTACGTTATTGATGTATATAAGGCCCTACGGAGACGTAGAGGCCAACTCGCCAGGAATGTTGTCAAATAATAGCGCCGAAAGGTTAGGTTGGGTTAGGTTAGGTTATATTACGTTATTGATGTATATAAAGGTCTCACGGAAACGTAGAGGCCAACAAGCCAGGAATGTCGTCAAATATTACAGCCGAGATGTTACGTTGGGTTATTTTAGGTTAAATTACGTTATTGATGTATATGAAGGTCCCACGGAGACGTAGAGGCCAACTCGCCAGGAATGTTGTCAAATAATAGCGCCGAAAGGTTAGGTTGGGTTAGGTTAGGTTATATTACGTTATTGATGTATATAAAAGTCCCACGGAGACGTAGAGGCCAACTCGCCAGGAGTGTTGTCAAATAATAGCGCCGAGAGGTTAGGTTGGGTTATATAAGCTTATATTACGTTATTGATGGATATGAAGGTCTCACGGAGACGTAGAGGCCAACTCGACAGGAATGTTGTCAAATATTACCGCCGAGATGTTATGTTGGCTTAGGTTAGGTTATATTACGTTATTGATGTATATGAAGTTCCCACGGAGACGTAGAGTCCAACTCGCCAGGTATGTTGTCAAATATTGCCGCCGAGATGATAGGTTGGGTTAGGTTAGGTAATTTTACGTTATTAATGTATATGAAGGTCCCACGGAGACGTAGAGGCCAATTCGCCAGGAATGTTGTCAAATACTACCGCCGAAATGTTAGGTTGGGTTAGGTTAGGTTATATTACGTTATTGATGTATATAAAGGTCTCACGGAAACGTAGAGGCCAACAAGCCAGGAATGTGGTTAAACATTACCTCCGAGACGTTACTTTGGGTTAGGTTAGGTTATATTACGTTATTATAGTATATAAAAGTCCCACGGAGACGTTGATGCCAACTCGCCAGCAATGTTGTCAAATATTAGTGCCGAGAGGTTGGGTTGTGTTAGGTTAGGTTATATTACGTTATTGATGTATATGAAGGTCCCACGGAGACGTAGAGGCCAACTCGCCAGAAATGTTGTCAAATATTAGTACCGAGATGTTAGTTTGGGGTAGGTTAAGTTATATTACGCTATTGATGTATATAACAGTCCCTCGGAGACGTAGAGGCCAACTCAACAGGAATGTTGTCAAATAATAGCGCCGAAAGGTTAGGTTGGGTTAGGTTAGGTTATATTACGTTATTGATGTATATAAAAGTCCCACGGAGACGTAGATGCCAACTCGCCAGGAATGTTGTCAAATAATAACGCCGAGATGTTAGGTTAGGTTATATAAGGTTATATTACGTTATTGATGGATATGAAGGTCTCACGGAGACGTAGATGCCAACTCGCCAGGAATGTTGTCAAATAATAGCGCCGAGAAGTTAGGTTAGGTTATATAAGGTTATATTACGTTATTGATGGATATGAAGGTCTCGCGGAGACGTAGAGCCCAACTCGCCAGGAATGTTGTCAAATATTACCGCCGAGATGTTAGGTTGGCATAGGTTAGGTTATATTACGTTATTGATGTATATGAAGTTCCCACGGAGGCGTAGACACCATCTCGCCAGGAATGTTGTCAAATATTGCCGCCGAGATGATAGGTTGGGTTAGGTTAGGTTATATTACGTTATTGATGTATATGAATGTCCCACGGAGACGTAGATGCCAACTCGCCAGGAATGTTGTCAAATAATAGCGCCGAAAGGTTAGGTTGGGTTAGGTTAGGTTATATTACTTTATTGATGTATATAAAAGTCCCACGGAGACGTAGAGGCCAACTCGCCAGGAATGTTGTCAAATAATAGCGCCGAAAGGTTAGGTTGGGTTAGGTTAGGTTATATTACGTTATTGATGTATATAAAGGTCTCACGGAAACGTAGAGGCCAACAAGCCAGGAATGTCGTCAAATATTACAGCCGAGATGTTACGTTGGGTTATTTTAGGTTAAATTACGTTATTGATGTATATGAAGGTCCCACGGAGACGTAGAGGCCAACTCGCCAGGAATGTTGTCAAATAATAGCGCCGAGACGTTGGGTTGTGTTAGGTTAGGTTATATTACGTTATTGATGTATATAAAGGTCCCACGGAGACGTAGAAGCCAACTCGCCAGAAATGTTGTCAAATAATAGCGCCGAAGAGTTAGGTTGGGTTATATAAGCTTATATTACGTTATTGATGGATATGAAGGTCTCACGGAGACGTAGAGGCCAACTCGACAGGAATGTTGTCAAATATTACCGCCGAGATGTTATGTGGGCTTAGGTTAGGTTATATTACGTTATTGATGTATATGAAGTTCCCACGGAGACGTAGAGTCCAACTCGCCAGGTATGTTGTCAAATATTGCCGCCGAGATGATAGGTTGGGTTAGGTTAGGTAATTTTACGTTATTGATGTATATGAAGGTCCCACGGAGACGTAGAGGCCAATTCGCCAGGAATGTTGTCAAATATTACCGCCGAAATGTTAGGTTGGGTTAGGTTAGGTTATATTACGTTATTGATGTATATAAAGGTCTCACGGAAACGTAGAGGCCAACAAGCCAGGAATGTGGTTAAACATTACCTCCGAGACGTTACTTTGGGTTAGGTTAGGTTATATTACGTTATTATAGTATATAAAAGTCCCACGGAGACGTAGATGCCAACTCGCCAGCAATGTTGTCAAATATTAATGCCGAGAGGTTGGGTTGTGTTAGGTTAGGTTATATTACGTTATTGATGTATATGAAGGTCCCACGGAGACGTAGAGGCCAACTCGCCAGGAATGTTGTCAAATAATAGCGCCGAAAGGTTAGGTTGGGTTAGGTTAGGTTATATTACGTTATTGATGTATATAAAAGTCCCACGGAGACGTAGAGGCGAACTCGCCAGGAATGTTGTCAAATAATAGCGCCGAGATGTTATGTTGGCTTAGGTTAGGTTATATTACGTTATTGATGTATATGAAGTTCCCACGGAGACGTAGAGTCCAACTCGCCAGGTATGTTGTCAAATATTGCCGCCGAGATGATAGGTTGGGTTAGGTTAGGTAATTTTACGTTATTGATGTACATGAAGGTCCCACGGAGACGTAGAGGCCAATTCGCCAGTAATGTTGTCAAATATTACCGCCGAAATGTTAGGTTGGGTTAGGTTAGGTTATATTACGTTATTGATGTATATAAAGGTCTCACGGAAACGTAGAGGCCAACAAGCCAGGAATGTGGTTAAACATTACCTCCGAGACGTTACTTTGGGTTAGGTTAGGTTATATTACGTTATTATAGTATATAAAAGTCCCACGGAGACGTAGATGCCAACAAGCCAGGAATGTTGTCAAATATTACAGCCGAGATGTTACGTTGGGTTAGGTTAGGTTATATTACGTTTTTGATGTATATAAAAGTCTCACGGAGACGTAGAGGCCAACTCGCCAGGAATGTTGTCAAGTAATAGCGCCGAAAGGTTAGGTTGGGTTAGGTTAGGTTATATTACGTTATTGATGTATATAAACGTCCCACGGAGACGTAGAGGCCAACTCGCCAGGAATGTTGTCAAGTAATAGCGCCGAAAGGTTAGGTTGGGTTAGGTTAGGTTATATTACGTTATTGATGGATATGAAGGTCCCACGGAGACGTAGAGGCCCACTCGCCAGGAATGTTGTCAAATATTAGTACCGAGAGGTTGGGTTGGGTTAGGTTAGGTTATATTACGTTATTGATGTATATGAAGGTCCCACGGAGACGTAGAGTCCAACTCGCCAGGAATGTTGTCAAATATTAGTACCGAGATGTTGGGTTGGGTTGGGTTAGGTTATATTACGTTATTGATGTATATGAAGGTCCCACGGAGACGTAGAGGCCGACTCGAAAGGAATGTTGTCACATAATAGCGCCGAAAGGTTAGGTTGCGTTAGGTTAGGTTATATTACGTTATTGATGGATATGAAGTTCTCACGTAGACGTAGAGGCCAATTCGCCAGGAATGTTGTCAACTATTACCGCCGAGATGTTAGGTTGGGTTAGGTTAGGTTATATTACGTTATTGATGTATATAAAGGTCTCGCGGAAACGTAGAGGCCAACAAGCCAGGAATGTGGTTAAACATTACCTCCGAGACCTTACTTTGGGTTAGGTTAGGTTATATTACGTTATTGATGTATATAAAAGCCCCACGGAGACGTAGAGGCCAACAAGTCAGGAATTTGGTCAAATAATAGCGCCGAAAGGTTAGGTTGGGTTAGGTTAGATTATATTACGTTATTGAAGTATATAAAGGCCCCACGGAGACGTAGAGGCCAACTCGCCAGGAATGTTGTCAAATATTAGTGCCGAGAGGTTGGGTTGTGTTAGGTTAGGTTATATTCCGTTATTGATTTATATGAAGGCCCCACGGATACGTAGAGGCCAACTCGACAGGAATGTTGTCAAATAATAGCGCCGAGATCTTACGTTGTGTTAGGTTAGGTTATATTACGTTACTGATGTATATAAAATTCCCACGGAGACGTAGAGGCCAACGCGCCAGGAATGTTGTCAAATATTACCACCGAAATGTTAGGTTGGGTTAGGTTAGGTTATATTATGTTATTGATGTATATAAAGGTCTCACGGAAACGTAGAGGCCAACAAGCCACGAATGTGGTTAAACATTACCTCCGAGACGTTACTTTGGGTTAGGTTAGGTTATATTACGTTATTGATGTATATAAAAGCCCCACGGATACGTAGAGGCCAACTCGCCAGGAATGTTGTCAAATAATAGCGTCGAGATGTTAGGTTGGGTTATATAAGCTTATATTACGTTATTGATGGATATGAAGGTCTCACGGAGACGTAGAGCCCAACTCGCCAGGAATGTTGTCAAATATTACCGCCGAGATGTTATGTTGGCTTAGGTTAGGTTATATTACGTTATTGATGTATATGTAGGTCCCACGGAGACGTAGAGGCCGACTCGACAGGAATGTTGTCAAATAATAGCGCCGAAATGTTAGGTTGCGTTAGGTTAGGTTATATTACGTTATTTATGTATATAAAAGTCCCACGGGGACGTAGAGGCCAACTCGCCAGGAATGTTGTCAAATAATAGCGCCGAAAGGTTAGGTTGGGTTAGGTTACGTAATATTACGTTATTGATGGATATGAAAGTCTCACGGAGTCGTAGAGGCCAACTCGCCAGGAATGTTGTCAAATATTACCGCCGAGATGATAGGTTGGGTTAGGTTAGATTATATTATGTTATTGAAGTATATAAAGGCCCCACGGAGACGTAGAGGCCAACTCGCCAGGAATGTTGTCAAATAATAGCGCCGAAAGGTTAGGTTGGGTTAGGTTAGGTTATATTACGTTATTATAGTATATAAAAGTCCCACGGAGACGTAGATGCCAACTCGCCAGCAATGTTGTCAAATATTAGTGCCGAGAGGTTGGGTTGTGTTAGGTTAGGTTATATTACGTTATTGATGTATATGAAGGTCCCACGGAGACGTAGAGGCCAACTCGCCAGGAATGTTGTCCAATAATAGCGCCGAAAGGTTAGGTTGGGTTAGGTTAGGTTATATTACGTTATTGATGTATATAAAAGTCCCACGGAGACGTAGAGGCCAACTCGCCAGGAATGTTGTCAAATAATAGCGCCGAAAGGTTAGGTTGGGTTAGGTTAGGTTATATTACGTTATTGATGTATATAAAAGTCCCACGGAGACGTAGAGGCCAACTCGCCAGGAGTGTTGTCAAATAATAGCGCCGAGAGGTTAGGTTGGGTTATATAAGCTTATATTACGTTATTGATGGATATGAAGGTCTCACGGAGACGTAGAGGCCAACTCGACAGGAATGTTGTCAAATATTACCGCCGAGATGTTATGTTGGCTTAGGTTAGGTTATATTACGTTATTGATGTATATGAAGTTCCCACGGAGACGTAGAGTCCAACTCGCCAGGTATGTTGTCAAATATTGCCGCCGAGATGATAGGTTGGGTTAGGTTAGGTAATTTTACGTTATTGATGTATATGAAGGTCCCACGGAGACGTAGAGGCCAATTCGCCAGTAATGTTGTCAAATATTACCGCCGAAATGTTAGGTTGGGTTAGGTTAGGTTATATTACGTTATTGATGTATATAAAGGTCTCACGGAAACGTAGAGGCCGACAAGCCAGGAATGTGGTTAAACATTACCTCCGAGACGTTACTTTGGGTTAGGTTAGGTTATATTACGTTATTATAGTATATAAAAGTCCCACGGAGACGTAGATGCCAACTCGCCAGCAATGTTGTCAAATATTAGTGCCGAGAGGTTGGGTTGTGTTAGGTTAGGTTATATTACGTTATTGATGTATATGAAGGTCCCACGGAGACGTAGAGGCCAACTCGCCAGGAATGTTGTCAAATATTAGTACCGAGATGTTAGTTTGGGGTAGGTTAAGTTATATTACGCTATTGATGTATATAACAGTCCCTCGGAGACGTAGAGGCCAACTCAACAGGAATGTTGTCAAATAATAGCGCCGAAAGGTTAGGTTGGGTTAGGTTAGGTTATATTACGTTATTGATGTATATAAAAGTCCCACGGAGACGTAGATGCCAACTCGCCAGGAATGTTGTCAAATAATAGCGCCGAGATGTTAGGTTAGGTTATATAAGGTTATATTACGTTATTGATGGATATGAAGGTCTCACGGAGACGTAGAGCCCAACTCGACAGGAATGTTGTCAAATATTACCGCCGAGATGTTAGGTTGGCTTAGGTAAGGTTATATTACGTTATTGATGTATATGAAGTTCCCACGGAGACGTAGACTCCAACTCGCCAGGAATGTTGTCAAATATTACCGCCGAGATGATAGGTTGGGTTAGGTTAGGTTATATTACGTTATTGATGTATATGAAGGTCCCACGGAGACGTAGAGGCCAACTCGCCAGGAATGTTGCCAAATAATAGCGCCGAGATGTTGGGTTGTGTTAGGTTAGGTTATATTACGTTATTGATGTATATAAAGGCCCCACGGAGACGTAGAAGCCAACTCGCCAGGAATGTTGTCAAGTAATAGCGCCGAAAGGTTAGGTTGGGTTAGGTTAGGTTATATTACGTTATTGATGTATATAAAAGTCCCACGGAGACGTAGAGGCCAACTCGCCAGGAATGTTGTCAAGTAATAGGGCCGAAAGGTTAGGTTGGGTTAGGTTAGGTTATATTACGTTATTGATGGATATGAAGGTCCCACGGAGACGTAGAGGCCCACTCGCCAGGAATATTGTCAAATATTAGTACCGAGAGGTTGGGTTGGGTTAGGTTAGGTTATATTACGTTATTGATGCATATGAAGGTCCCACGGAGACGTAGAGTCCAACTCGCCAGGAATGTTGTCAAATATTAGTACCGAGAGGTTGGGTTGGGTTGGGTTAGGTTATATTACGTTATTGATGTATATAAAAGTCCCACGGAGACGTAGAGGCCAACTCGCCAGGAATGTTGTCAAGTAATAGCGCCGAAAGGTTAGGTTGGGTTAGGTTAGGTTATATTACGTTATTGATGTATATAAAAGTCCCACGGAGACGTAGAGGCCAACTCGCCAGGAATGTTGTCAAGTAATAGCGCCGAAAGGTTAGGTTGGGTTAGGTTAGGTTATATTACGTTATTGATGGATATGAAGGTCCCACGGAGACGTAGAGGCCCACTCGCCAGGAATGTTGTCAAATATTAGTACCGAGAGGTTGGGTTGGGTTAGGTTAGGTTATATTACGTTATTGATGTATATGAAGGTCCCACGGAGACGTAGAGTCCAACTCGCCAGGAATGTTGTCAAATATTAGTACCGAGAGGTTGGGTTGGGTTGGGTTAGGTTATATTACGTTATTGATGTATATGAAGGTCCCACGGAGACGTAGAGGCCAACTCGCCAGGAATGTTGTCAAGTAATAGCGCCGAAAGGTTAGGTTGGGTTAGGTTAGGTTATATTACGTTATTGATGGATATGAAGTTCTCACGTAGACGTAGAGGCCAATTCGCCAGGAATGTTGTCAACTATTACCGCCGAGATGTTAGGTTGGGTTAGGTTAGGTTATATTACGTTATTGATGTATATAAAGGTCTCGCGGAAACGTAGAGGCCAACAAGCCAGGAATGTGGTTAAACATTACCTCCGAGACCTTACTTTGGGTTAGGTTAGGTTATATTACGTTATTGATGTATATAAAAGCCCCACGGAGACGTAGAGGCCAACAAGTCAGGAATTTGGTCAAATAATAGCGCCGAAAGGTTAGGTTGGGTTAGGTTAGATTATATTACGTTATTGAAGTATATAAAGGCCCCACGGAGACGTAGAGGCCAACTCGCCAGGAATGTTGTCAAATATTGGTGCCGAGAGGTTGGGTTGTGTTATATAAGCTTATATTACGTTATTGATGGATATGAAGGTCTCACGGAGACGTAGAGCCCAACTCGCCAGGAATGTTGTCAAATATTATCGCCGAGATGTTATGTTGGCTTAGGTTAGGTTATATTACGTTATTGATGTATATGAAGTTCCCACGGAGACGTAGAGTCCAACTCGCCAGGAATGTTGTCAAATATTACCGCCGAGATGTTAGGTTGGCTTAGGTTGGGTTATATTACGTTATTGATGTATATGAAGTTCCCACGGAGACGTAGACTCCATCTCGCCAGGAATGTTGTCAAATATTACCGCCGAGATGATAGGTTGGGTTAGGTTAGGTTATATTACGTTATTGATGTATATGAATGTCCCACGGAGACGTAGAGGCCAACTCGCCAGGAATGTTGTCAAATAATAGCGCCGAAAGGTTAGGTTGGGTTAGGTTAGGTTATATTACGTTATTGATGTATATAAAAGTCCCACGGGGACGTAGAGGCCAACTCGCCAGGAATGTTGTCAAATAATAGCGCCGAGAGGTTAGGTTGGGTTATATAAGCTTATATTACGTTATTGATGGATATGAAGGTCTCACGGAGACGTAGAGGCCAACTCGACAGGAATGTTGTCAAATATTACCGCCGAGATGTTATGTTGGCTTAGGTTAGGTTATATTACGTTATTGATGTATATGAAGTTCCCACGGAGACGTAGAGTCCAACTCGCCAGGTATGTTGTCAAATATTGCCGCCGAGATGATAGGTTGGGTTAGGTTAGGTAATTTTACGTTATTGATGTATATGAAGGTCCCACGGAGACGTAGAGGCCAATTCGCCAGGAATGTTGTCAAATATTACCGCCGAAATGTTAGGTTGGGTTAGGTTAGGTTATATTACGTTATTGATGTATATAAAGGTCTCACGGAGACGTAGAGGCCAACTCGCCAGGAATGTTGTCAAATAATAGCGCCGAGATGTTACGTTGGGTTATTTTAGGTTAAATTACGTTATTGATGTATATGAAGGTCCCACGGAGACGTAGAGGCCAACTCGCCAGGAATGTTGTCAAATAATAGCGCCGAGAGGTTAGGTTGGGTTATATAAGGTTATATTACGTTATTGATGGATATGAAGGTCTCACGGAGACGTAGAGGCCAACTCGACAGGAATGTTGTCAAATATTACCGCCGAGATGTCAGGTTGGGTTAGGTTAGGTTATATTACCTTATTGATGTATATAAAGGTCCCACGGAAACATAGAGGCCAACAAGCCAGGAATGTCGTCAAATATTACAGCCGAGATGTTACGTTGGGTTATTTTAGGTTAAATTACGTTATTGATGGATATGAATGTCCCACGGAGACGTAGAGGCCAACAAGCCAGGAATGGTGTCAAATATTACAGCCGAGATGTTACGTTGGGTTAGGTTAGGTTATATTACGTTCTTGATGTATATGAAGGCCTCACGGAGACATAGAAGCCAACCCGCCAGGAATGTTGTCAAATAATAGCGCCGAGAGGTTAGGTTGGGTTATATAAGGTTATATTACGTTATTGATGGATATGAAGGTCCCACGGAGACGTAGAGTCCAACTCGCCAGGAATGTTGTCAAATATTACCGCCGAGATGTTAGGTTGGCTTAGGTTAGGTTATACTACGTTATTGATGTATATGAAGTTCCCACGGAGACGTAGACTCCAACTCACCAGGTATGTTGTCAAATATTGCCGCCGAGATGATAGGTTGGGTTAGGTTAGGTAATTTTACGTTATTGATGTATATGAAGGTCCCACGGAGACGTAGAGGCCAATTCGCCAGGAATGTTGTCAAATATTACCGCCGAAATGTTAGGTTGGGTTAGGTTAGGTTATATTACGTTATTGATGGATATGAAGGTCTCACGGAGACGTAGAGGCCAACTCGCCAGGAATGTTGTCAAATATTAGTGCCGAGAGGTTAGGTTGGGTTATATAAGCTTATATTACGTTATTGATGGATATGAAGGTCTCACGGAGACGTAGAGCCCAACTCGCCAGGAATGTTGTCAAATATTACCGCCGAGATGTTATGTTGGCTTAGGTTAGGTTATATTACGTTATTGATGTACATGAAGTTCCCACGGAGACGTAGAGTCCAACTCGCCCGGTATGTTGTCAAATATTGCCGCCGAGATGATAGGTTGGGTTAGGTTAGGTAATTTTACGTTATTGATGTATATGAAGGTCCCACGGAGACGTAGAGGCCAATTCGCCAGGAATGTTGTCAACTATTACCGCCGAAATGTTAGGTTGGGTTAGGTTAGGTTATATTACGTTATTGATGTATATAAAGGTCTCACGGAAACGTGGAGGCCAACAAGCCAGGAATGTGGTTAAACATTACCTCCGAGACGTTACTTTGGGTTAGGTTAGGTTATATTACGTTATTATAGTATATAAAAGTCCCACGGAGACGTAGATGCCAACTCGCCAGGAATGTTGTCAAATATTAGTGCCGAGAGGTTGGATTGTGTTAGGTTAGGTTATATTACGTTATTGATGTATATAAGGCCCTACGGAGACGTAGAGGCCAACTCGCCAGGAATGTTGTCAAATATTACCGCCGAGGTGTTAGGTTGGGTTAGGTTAGGTTATATTACGTTATTGATGTATATAAAATTCCCACGGAGACGTAGAGTCCAACTCGCCAGGAATGTTGTCAAATATTACCGCCGAGATGTTAGGTTGGCTTAGGTTAGGTTATATTACGTTATTGATGTATATGAAGTTCACACGGATACGTAGACTCCAACTCGCCAGGAATGTTGTCAAATATTACCGCCGAGATGTTATGTTGGCTTAGGTTAGGTTATATTACGTTATTGATGTATATGTAGGTCCCACGGAGACGTAGAGGCCGACTCGACAGGAATGTTGTCAAATAATAGCGCCGAAATGTTAGGTTGCGTTAGGTTAGGTTATATTACGTTATTTATGTATATAAAAGTCCCACGGGGACGTAGAGGCCAACTCGCCAGGAATGTTGTCAAATAATAGCGCCGAAAGGTTAGGTTGGGTTAGGTTACGTAATATTACGTTATTGATGGATATGAAAGTCTCACGGAGTCGTAGAGGCCAACTCGCCAGGAATGTTGTCAAATATTACCGCCGAGATGATAGGTTGGGTTAGGTTAGATTATATTATGTTATTGAAGTATATAAAGGCCCCACGGAGACGTAGAGGCCAACTCGCCAGGAATGTTGTCAAATAATAGCGCCGAAAGGTTAGGTTGGGTTAGGTTAGGTTATATTACGTTATTATAGTATATAAAAGTCCCACGGAGACGTAGATGCCAACTCGCCAGCAATGTTGTCAAATATTAGTGCCGAGAGGTTGGGTTGTGTTAGGTTAGGTTATATTACGTTATTGATGTATATGAAGGTCCCACGGAGACGTAGAGGCCAACTCGCCAGGAATGTTGTCCAATAATAGCGCCGAAAGGTTAGGTTGGGTTAGGTTAGGTTATATTACGTTATTGATGTATATAAAAGTCCCACGGAGACGTAGAGGCCAACTCGCCAGGAATGTTGTCAAATAATAGCGCCGAAAGGTTAGGTTGGGTTAGGTTAGGTTATATTACGTTATTGATGTATATAAAAGTCCCACGGAGACGTAGAGGCCAACTCGCCAGGAGTGTTGTCAAATAATAGCGCCGAGAGGTTAGGTTGGGTTATATAAGCTTATATTACGTTATTGATGGATATGAAGGTCTCACGGAGACGTAGAGGCCAACTCGACAGGAATGTTGTCAAATATTACCGCCGAGATGTTATGTTGGCTTAGGTTAGGTTATATTACGTTATTGATGTATATGAAGTTCCCACGGAGACGTAGAGTCCAACTCGCCAGGTATGTTGTCAAATATTGCCGCCGAGATGATAGGTTGGGTTAGGTTAGGTAATTTTACGTTATTGATGTATATGAAGGTCCCACGGAGACGTAGAGGCCAATTCGCCAGTAATGTTGTCAAATATTACCGCCGAAATGTTAGGTTGGGTTAGGTTAGGTTATATTACGTTATTGATGTATATAAAGGTCTCACGGAAACGTAGAGGCCAACAAGCCAGGAATGTGGTTAAACATTACCTCCGAGACGTTACTTTGGGTTAGGTTAGGTTATATTACGTTATTATAGTATATAAAAGTCCCACGGAGACGTAGATGCCAACTCGCCAGCAATGTTGTCAAATATTAGTGCCGAGAGGTTGGGTTGTGTTAGGTTAGGTTATATTACGTTATTGATGTATATGAAGGTCCCACGGAGACGTAGAGGCCAACTCGCCAGGAATGTTGTCAAATATTAGTACCGAGATGTTAGTTTGGGGTAGGTTAAGTTATATTACGCTATTGATGTATATAACAGTCCCTCGGAGACGTAGAGGCCAACTCAACAGGAATGTTGTCAAATAATAGCGCCGAAAGGTTAGGTTGGGTTAGGTTAGGTTATATTACGTTATTGATGTATATAAAAGTCCCACGGAGACGTAGATGCCAACTCGCCAGGAATGTTGTCAAATAATAGCGCCGAGATGTTAGGTTAGGTTATATAAGGTTATATTACGTTATTGATGGATATGAAGGTCTCACGGAGACGTAGAGCCCAACTCGACAGGAATGTTGTCAAATATTACCGCCGAGATGTTAGGTTGGCTTAGGTAAGGTTATATTACGTTATTGATGTATATGAAGTTCCCACGGAGTCGTAGACTCCAACTCGCCAGGAATGTTGTCAAATATTACCGCCGAGATGATAGGTTGGGTTAGGTTAGGTTATATTACGTTATTGATGTATATGAAGGTCCCACGGAGACGTAGAGGCCAACTCGCCAGGAATGTTGCCAAATAATAGCGCCGAGATGTTGGGTTGTGTTAGGTTAGGTTATATTACGTTATTGATGTATATAAAGGCCCCACGGAGACGTAGAAGCCAACTCGCCAGGAATGTTGTCAAGTAATAGCGCCGAAAGGTTAGGTTGGGTTAGGTTAGGTTATATTACGTTATTGATGTATATAAAAGTCCCACGGAGACGTAGAGGCCAACTCGCCAGGAATGTTGTCAAGTAATAGCGCCGAAAGGTTAGGTTGGGTTAGGTTAGGTTATATTACGTTATTGATGGATATGAAGGTCCCACGGAGACGTAGAGGCCCACTCGCCAGGAATGTTGTCAAATATTAGTACCGAGAGGTTGGGTTGGGTTAGGTTAGGTTATATTACGTTATTGATGTATATGAAGGTCCCACGGAGACGTAGAGTCCAACTCGCCAGGAATGTTGTCAAATATTAGTACCGAGAGGTTGGGTTGGGTTGGGTTAGGTTATATTACGTTATTGATGTATATAAAAGTCCCACGGAGACGTAGAGGCCAACTCGCCAGGAATGTTGTCAAGTAATAGCGCCGAAAGGTTAGGTTGGGTTAGGTTAGGTTATATTACGTTATTGATGTATATAAAAGTCCCACGGAGACGTAGAGGCCAACTCGCCAGGAATGTTGTCAAGTAATAGCGCCGAAAGGTTAGGTTGGGTTAGGTTAGGTTATATTACGTTATTGATGGATATGAAGGTCCCACGGAGACGTAGAGGCCCACTCGCCAGGAATGTTGTCAAATATTAGTACCGAGAGGTTGGGTTGGGTTAGGTTAGGTTATATTACGTTATTGATGTATATGAAGGTCCCACGGAGACGTAGAGTCCAACTCGCCAGGAATGTTGTCAAATATTAGTACCGAGAGGTTGGGTTGGGTTGGGTTAGGTTATATTACGTTATTGATGTATATGAAGGTCCCACGGAGACGTAGAGGCCAACTCGCCAGGAATGTTGTCAAGTAATAGCGCCGAAAGGTTAGGTTGGGTTAGGTTAGGTTATATTACGTTATTGATGGATATGAAGTTCTCACGTAGACGTAGAGGCCAATTCGCCAGGAATGTTGTCAACTATTACCGCCGAGATGTTAGGTTGGGTTAGGTTAGGTTATATTACGTTATTGATGTATATAAAGGTCTCGCGGAAACGTAGAGGCCAACAAGCCAGGAATGTGGTTAAACATTACCTCCGAGACCTTACTTTGGGTTAGGTTAGGTTATATTACGTTATTGATGTATATAAAAGCCCCACGGAGACGTAGAGGCCAACAAGTCAGGAATTTGGTCAAATAATAGCGCCGAAAGGTTAGGTTGGGTTAGGTTAGATTATATTACGTTATTGAAGTATATAAAGGCCCCACGGAGACGTAGAGGCCAACTCGCCAGGAATGTTGTCAAATATTGGTGCCGAGAGGTTGGGTTGTGTTATATAAGCTTATATTACGTTATTGATGGATATGAAGGTCTCACGGAGACGTAGAGCCCAACTCGCCAGGAATGTTGTCAAATATTATCGCCGAGATGTTATGTTGGCTTAGGTTAGGTTATATTACGTTATTGATGTATATGAAGTTCCCACGGAGACGTAGAGTCCAACTCGCCAGGAATGTTGTCAAATATTACCGCCGAGATGTTAGGTTGGCTTAGGTTGGGTTATATTACGTTATTGATGTATATGAAGTTCCCACGGAGACGTAGACTCCATCTCGCCAGGAATGTTGTCAAATATTACCGCCGAGATGATAGGTTGGGTTAGGTTAGGTTATATTACGTTATTGATGTATATGAATGTCCCACGGAGACGTAGAGGCCAACTCGCCAGGAATGTTGTCAAATAATAGCGCCGAAAGGTTAGGTTGGGTTAGGTTAGGTTATATTACGTTATTGATGTATATAAAAGTCCCACGGGGACGTAGAGGCCAACTCGCCAGGAATGTTGTCAAATAATAGCGCCGAGAGGTTAGGTTGGGTTATATAAGCTTATATTACGTTATTGATGGATATGAAGGTCTCACGGAGACGTAGAGGCCAACTCGACAGGAATGTTGTCAAATATTACCGCCGAGATGTTATGTTGGCTTAGGTTAGGTTATATTACGTTATTGATGTAAATGAAGTTCCCACGGAGACGTAGAGTCCAACTCGCCAGGTATGTTGTCAAATATTGCCGCCGAGATGATAGGTTGGGTTAGGTTAGGTAATTTTACGTTATTGATGTATATGAAGGTCCCACGGAGACGTAGAGGCCAATTCGCCAGGAATGTTGTCAAATATTACCGCCGAAATGTTAGGTTGGGTTAGGTTAGGTTATATTACGTTATTGATGTATATAAAGGTCTCACGGAGACGTAGAGGCCAACTCGCCAGGAATGTTGTCAAATAATAGCGCCGAGATGTTACGTTGGGTTATTTTAGGTTAAATTACGTTATTGATGTATATGAATGTCCCACGGAGACGTAGAGGCCAACTCGCCAGGAATGTTGTCAAATAATAGCGCCGAGAGGTTAGGTTGGGTTATATAAGGTTATATTACGTTATTGATGGATATGAAGGTCTCACGGAGACGTAGAGGCCAACTCGACAGGAATGTTGTCAAATATTACCGCCGAGATGTCAGGTTGGGTTAGGTTAGGTTATATTACCTTATTGATGTATATAAAGGTCCCACGGAAACATAGAGGCCAACAAGCCAGGAATGTCGTCAAATATTACAGCCGAGATGTTACGTTGGGTTATTTTAGGTTAAATTACGTTATTGATGGATATGAATGTCCCACGGAGACGTAGAGGCCAACAAGCCAGGAATGGTGTCAAATATTACAGCCGAGATGTTACGTTGGGTTAGGTTAGGTTATATTACGTTCTTGATGTATATGAAGGCCTCACGGAGACATAGAAGCCAACCCGCCAGGAATGTTGTCAAATAATAGCGCCGAGAGGTTAGGTTGGGTTATATAAGGTTATATTACGTTATTGATGGATATGAAGGTCCCACGGAGACGTAGAGTCCAACTCGCCAGGAATGTTGTCAAATATTACCGCCGAGATGTTAGGTTGGCTTAGGTTAGGTTATACTACGTTATTGATGTATATGAAGTTCCCACGGAGACGTAGACTCCAACTCACCAGGTATGTTGTCAAATATTGCCGCCGAGATGATAGGTTGGGTTAGGTTAGGTAATTTTACGTTATTGATGTATATGAAGGTCCCACGGAGACGTAGAGGCCAATTCGCCAGGAATGTTGTCAAATATTACCGCCGAAATGTTAGGTTGGGTTAGGTTAGGTTATATTACGTTATTGATGGATATGAAGGTCTCACGGAGACGTAGAGGCCAACTCGCCAGGAATGTTGTCAAATATTAGTGCCGAGAGGTTAGGTTGGGTTATATAAGCTTATATTACGTTATTGATGGATATGAAGGTCTCACGGAGACGTAGAGCCCAACTCGCCAGGAATGTTGTCAAATATTACCGCCGAGATGTTATGTTGGCTTAGGTTAGGTTATATTACGTTATTGATGTACATGAAGTTCCCACGGAGACGTAGAGTCCAACTCGCCCGGTATGTTGTCATATATTGCCGCCGAGATGATAGGTTGGGTTAGGTTAGGTAATTTTACGTTATTGATGTATATGAAGGTCCCACGGAGACGTAGAGGCCAATTCGCCAGGAATGTTGTCAAATATTGGTGCCGAGAGGTTGGGTTGTGTTATATAAGCTTATATTACGTTATTGATGGATATGAAGGTCTCACGGAGACGTAGAGCCCAACTCGCCAGGAATGTTGTCAAATATTATCGCCGAGATGTTATGTTGGCTTAGGTTAGGTTATATTACGTTATTGATGTATATGAAGTTCCCACGGAGACGTAGAGTCCAACTCGCCAGGAATGTTGTCAAATATTACCGCCGAGATGTTAGGTTGGCTTAGGTTGGGTTATATTACGTTATTGATGTATATGAAGTTCCCACGGAGACGTAGACTCCATCTCGCCAGGAATGTTGTCAAATATTACCGCCGAGATGATAGGTTGGGTTAGGTTAGGTTATATTACGTTATTGATGTATATGAATGTCCCACGGAGACGTAGAGGCCAACTCGCCAGGAATGTTGTCAAATAATAGCGCCGAAAGGTTAGGTTGGGTTAGGTTAGGTTATATTACGTTATTGATGTATATAAAAGTCCCACGGGGACGTAGAGGCCAACTCGCCAGGAATGTTGTCAAATAATAGCGCCGAGAGGTTAGGTTGGGTTATATAAGCTTATATTACGTTATTGATGGATATGAAGGTCTCACGGAGACGTAGAGGCCAACTCGACAGGAATGTTGTCAAATATTACCGCCGAGATGTTATGTTGGCTTAGGTTAGGTTATATTACGTTATTGATGTAAATGAAGTTCCCACGGAGACGTAGAGTCCAACTCGCCAGGTATGTTGTCAAATATTGCCGCCGAGATGATAGGTTGGGTTAGGTTAGGTAATTTTACGTTATTGATGTATATGAAGGTCCCACGGAGACGTAGAGGCCAATTCGCCAGGAATGTTGTCAAATATTACCGCCGAAATGTTAGGTTGGGTTAGGTTAGGTTATATTACGTTATTGATGTATATAAAGGTCTCACGGAGACGTAGAGGCCAACTCGCCAGGAATGTTGTCAAATAATAGCGCCGAGATGTTACGTTGGGTTATTTTAGGTTAAATTACGTTATTGATGTATATGAATGTCCCACGGAGACGTAGAGGCCAACTCGCCAGGAATGTTGTCAAATAATAGCGCCGAGAGGTTAGGTTGGGTTATATAAGGTTATATTACGTTATTGATGGATATGAAGGTCTCACGGAGACGTAGAGGCCAACTCGACAGGAATGTTGTCAAATATTACCGCCGAGATGTCAGGTTGGGTTAGGTTAGGTTATATTACCTTATTGATGTATATAAAGGTCCCACGGAAACATAGAGGCCAACAAGCCAGGAATGTCGTCAAATATTACAGCCGAGATGTTACGTTGGGTTATTTTAGGTTAAATTACGTTATTGATGGATATGAATGTCCCACGGAGACGTAGAGGCCAACAAGCCAGGAATGGTGTCAAATATTACAGCCGAGATGTTACGTTGGGTTAGGTTAGGTTATATTACGTTCTTGATGTATATGAAGGCCTCACGGAGACATAGAAGCCAACCCGCCAGGAATGTTGTCAAATAATAGCGCCGAGAGGTTAGGTTGGGTTATATAAGGTTATATTACGTTATTGATGGATATGAAGGTCCCACGGAGACGTAGAGTCCAACTCGCCAGGAATGTTGTCAAATATTACCGCCGAGATGTTAGGTTGGCTTAGGTTAGGTTATACTACGTTATTGATGTATATGAAGTTCCCACGGAGACGTAGACTCCAACTCACCAGGTATGTTGTCAAATATTGCCGCCGAGATGATAGGTTGGGTTAGGTTAGGTAATTTTACGTTATTGATGTATATGAAGGTCCCACGGAGACGTAGAGGCCAATTCGCCAGGAATGTTGTCAAATATTACCGCCGAAATGTTAGGTTGGGTTAGGTTAGGTTATATTACGTTATTGATGGATATGAAGGTCTCACGGAGACGTAGAGGCCAACTCGCCAGGAATGTTGTCAAATATTAGTGCCGAGAGGTTAGGTTGGGTTATATAAGCTTATATTACGTTATTGATGGATATGAAGGTCTCACGGAGACGTAGAGCCCAACTCGCCAGGAATGTTGTCAAATATTACCGCCGAGATGTTATGTTGGCTTAGGTTAGGTTATATTACGTTATTGATGTACATGAAGTTCCCACGGAGACGTAGAGTCCAACTCGCCCGGTATGTTGTCATATATTGCCGCCGAGATGATAGGTTGGGTTAGGTTAGGTAATTTTACGTTATTGATGTATATGAAGGTCCCACGGAGACGTAGAGGCCAATTCGCCAGGAATGTTGTCAACTATTACCGCCGAAATGTTAGGTTGGGTTAGGTTAGGTTATATTACGTTATTGATGTATATAAAGGTCTCACGGAAACGTGGAGGCCAACAAGCCAGGAATGTGGTTAAACATTACCTCCGAGACGTTACTTTGGGTTAGGTTAGGTTATATTACGTTATTATAGTATATAAAAGTCCCACGGAGACGTAGATGCCAACTCGCCAGGAATGTTGTCAAATATTAGTGCCGAGAGGTTGGATTGTGTTAGGTTAGGTTATATTACGTTATTGATGTATATAAGGCCCTACGGAGACGTAGAGGCCAACTCGCCAGGAATGTTGTCAAATATTACCGCCGAGGTGTTAGGTTGGGTTAGGTTAGGTTATATTACGTTATTGATGTATATAAAATTCCCACGGAGACGTAGAGTCCAACTCGCCAGGAATGTTGTCAAGTATTAGTACCGAGATATTAGGTTGTGTTAGGTTAGGTTATATTACGTTATTGATGGATATGAAGGTCTCACGGAGACGTAGAGGCCAACTAGCCAGGAATGTTGTCAAATATTAGTGCCGAGAGGTTGGGTTGTGTTAGGTTAGGTTATATTCCGTTATTGATGTATATAAGGCCCTACGGAGACGTAGAGGCCAACTCGCCAGGAATGTTGTCAAATATTACCGACGAGGTGTTAGGTTGCGTTAGGTTAGGTTATATTACGTTATTGATGTATATAAAATTCCCACGGAGACGTAGAGTCCAACTCGTCAGGAATGTTGTCAAATATTAGTACCGAGATGGTAGGTTGTGTTAGGTTAGGTTATATTACGCTATTGATGTATATAAAAGTCCCACGGAGACGTAGATGCCAACTCGCCAGGAATGCTGTCAAATAATAGCGCCGAGATGTTAGGTTAGGTTATATAAGGTTATATTACGTTATTGATGGATATGAAGGTCTCGCGGAGACGTAGAGCCCAACTCGCCAGGAATGTTGTCAAGTAATAGCGCCGAAAGGTTAGGTTGGGTTAGGTTAGGTTATATTACGTTATTGATGGATATGAAGTTCTCACGTAGACGTAGAGGCCAATTCGCCAGGAATGTTGTCAACTATTACCGCCGAGATGTTAGGTTGGGTTAGGTTAGGTTATATTACGTTATTGATGTATATAAAGGTCTCGCGGAAACGTAGAGGCCAACAAGCCAGGAATGTGGTTAAACATTACCTCCGAGACCTTACTTTGGGTTAGGTTAGGTTATATTACGTTATTGATGTATATAAAAGCCCCACGGAGACGTAGAGGCCAACAAGTCAGGAATTTGGTCAAATAATAGCGCCGAAAGGTTAGGTTGGGTTAGGTTAGATTATATTACGTTATTGAAGTATATAAAGGCCCCACGGAGACGTAGAGGCCAACTCGCCAGGAATGTTGTCAAATATTGGTGCCGAGAGGTTGGGTTGTGTTATATAAGCTTATATTACGTTATTGATGGATATGAAGGTCTCACGGAGACGTAGAGCCCAACTCGCCAGGAATGTTGTCAAATATTATCGCCGAGATGTTATGTTGGCTTAGGTTAGGTTATATTACGTTATTGATGTATATGAAGTTCCCACGGAGACGTAGAGTCCAACTCGCCAGGAATGTTGTCAAATATTACCGCCGAGATGTTAGGTTGGCTTAGGTTGGGTTATATTACGTTATTGATGTATATGAAGTTCCCACGGAGACGTAGACTCCATCTCGCCAGGAATGTTGTCAAATATTACCGCCGAGATGATAGGTTGGGTTAGGTTAGGTTATATTACGTTATTGATGTATATGAATGTCCCACGGAGACGTAGAGGCCAACTCGCCAGGAATGTTGTCAAATAATAGCGCCGAAAGGTTAGGTTGGGTTAGGTTAGGTTATATTACGTTATTGATGTATATAAAAGTCCCACGGGGACGTAGAGGCCAACTCGCCAGGAATGTTGTCAAATAATAGCGCCGAGAGGTTAGGTTGGGTTATATAAGCTTATATTACGTTATTGATGGATATGAAGGTCTCACGGAGACGTAGAGGCCAACTCGACAGGAATGTTGTCAAATATTACCGCCGAGATGTTATGTTGGCTTAGGTTAGGTTATATTACGTTATTGATGTAAATGAAGTTCCCACGGAGACGTAGAGTCCAACTCGCCAGGTATGTTGTCAAATATTGCCGCCGAGATGATAGGTTGGGTTAGGTTAGGTAATTTTACGTTATTGATGTATATGAAGGTCCCACGGAGACGTAGAGGCCAATTCGCCAGGAATGTTGTCAAATATTACCGCCGAAATGTTAGGTTGGGTTAGG
The DNA here is from genome assembly GCA_963969225.1 of Xylocopa violacea. Classification (NCBI taxonomy): domain Eukaryota; kingdom Metazoa; phylum Arthropoda; class Insecta; order Hymenoptera; family Apidae; genus Xylocopa; species Xylocopa violacea. The sequence goes on along the minus strand of CAXAJV010000410.1, from coordinate 200,330 downwards.
TTAGGTTATATTACGTTATTGATGTATATAAAGGTCTCACGGAGACGTAGAGGCCAACTCGCCAGGAATGTTGTCAAATAATAGCGCCGAGATGTTACGTTGGGTTATTTTAGGTTAAATTACGTTATTGATGTATATGAATGTCCCACGGAGACGTAGAGGCCAACTCGCCAGGAATGTTGTCAAATAATAGCGCCGAGAGGTTAGGTTGGGTTATATAAGGTTATATTACGTTATTGATGGATATGAAGGTCTCACGGAGACGTAGAGGCCAACTCGACAGGAATGTTGTCAAATATTACCGCCGAGATGTCAGGTTGGGTTAGGTTAGGTTATATTACCTTATTGATGTATATAAAGGTCCCACGGAAACATAGAGGCCAACAAGCCAGGAATGTCGTCAAATATTACAGCCGAGATGTTACGTTGGGTTATTTTAGGTTAAATTACGTTATTGATGGATATGAATGTCCCACGGAGACGTAGAGGCCAACAAGCCAGGAATGGTGTCAAATATTACAGCCGAGATGTTACGTTGGGTTAGGTTAGGTTATATTACGTTCTTGATGTATATGAAGGCCTCACGGAGACATAGAAGCCAACCCGCCAGGAATGTTGTCAAATAATAGCGCCGAGAGGTTAGGTTGGGTTATATAAGGTTATATTACGTTATTGATGGATATGAAGGTCCCACGGAGACGTAGAGTCCAACTCGCCAGGAATGTTGTCAAATATTACCGCCGAGATGTTAGGTTGGCTTAGGTTAGGTTATACTACGTTATTGATGTATATGAAGTTCCCACGGAGACGTAGACTCCAACTCACCAGGTATGTTGTCAAATATTGCCGCCGAGATGATAGGTTGGGTTAGGTTAGGTAATTTTACGTTATTGATGTATATGAAGGTCCCACGGAGACGTAGAGGCCAATTCGCCAGGAATGTTGTCAAATATTACCGCCGAAATGTTAGGTTGGGTTAGGTTAGGTTATATTACGTTATTGATGGATATGAAGGTCTCACGGAGACGTAGAGGCCAACTCGCCAGGAATGTTGTCAAATATTAGTGCCGAGAGGTTAGGTTGGGTTATATAAGCTTATATTACGTTATTGATGGATATGAAGGTCTCACGGAGACGTAGAGCCCAACTCGCCAGGAATGTTGTCAAATATTACCGCCGAGATGTTATGTTGGCTTAGGTTAGGTTATATTACGTTATTGATGTACATGAAGTTCCCACGGAGACGTAGAGTCCAACTCGCCCGGTATGTTGTCATATATTGCCGCCGAGATGATAGGTTGGGTTAGGTTAGGTAATTTTACGTTATTGATGTATATGAAGGTCCCACGGAGACGTAGAGGCCAATTCGCCAGGAATGTTGTCAAATATTGGTGCCGAGAGGTTGGGTTGTGTTATATAAACTTATATTACGTTATTGATGGATATGAAGGTCTCACGGAGACGTAGAGCCCAACTCGCCAGGAATGTTGTCAAATATTATCGCCGAGATGTTATGTTGGCTTAGGTTAGGTTATATTACGTTATTGATGTATATGAAGTTCCCACGGAGACGTAGAGTCCAACTCGCCAGGAATGTTGTCAAATATTACCGCCGAGATGTTAGGTTGGCTTAGGTTGGGTTATATTACGTTATTGATGTATATGAAGTTCCCACGGAGACGTAGACTCCATCTCGCCAGGAATGTTGTCAAATATTACCGCCGAGATGATAGGTTGGGTTAGGTTAGGTTATATTACGTTATTGATGTATATGAATGTCCCACGGAGACGTAGAGGCCAACTCGCCAGGAATGTTGTCAAATAATAGCGCCGAAAGGTTAGGTTGGGTTAGGTTAGGTTATATTACGTTATTGATGTATATAAAAGTCCCACGGGGACGTAGAGGCCAACTCGCCAGGAATGTTGTCAAATAATAGCGCCGAGAGGTTAGGTTGGGTTATATAAGCTTATATTACGTTATTGATGGATATGAAGGTCTCACGGAGACGTAGAGGCCAACTCGACAGGAATGTTGTCAAATATTACCGCCGAGATGTTATGTTGGCTTAGGTTAGGTTATATTACGTTATTGATGTAAATGAAGTTCCCACGGAGACGTAGAGTCCAACTCGCCAGGTATGTTGTCAAATATTGCCGCCGAGATGATAGGTTGGGTTAGGTTAGGTAATTTTACGTTATTGATGTATATGAAGGTCCCACGGAGACGTAGAGGCCAATTCGCCAGGAATGTTGTCAAATATTACCGCCGAAATGTTAGGTTGGGTTAGGTTAGGTTATATTACGTTATTGATGTATATAAAGGTCTCACGGAGACGTAGAGGCCAACTCGCCAGGAATGTTGTCAAATAATAGCGCCGAGATGTTACGTTGGGTTATTTTAGGTTAAATTACGTTATTGATGTATATGAATGTCCCACGGAGACGTAGAGGCCAACTCGCCAGGAATGTTGTCAAATAATAGCGCCGAGAGGTTAGGTTGGGTTATATAAGGTTATATTACGTTATTGATGGATATGAAGGTCTCACGGAGACGTAGAGGCCAACTCGACAGGAATGTTGTCAAATATTACCGCCGAGATGTCAGGTTGGGTTAGGTTAGGTTATATTACCTTATTGATGTATATAAAGGTCCCACGGAAACATAGAGGCCAACAAGCCAGGAATGTCGTCAAATATTACAGCCGAGATGTTACGTTGGGTTATTTTAGGTTAAATTACGTTATTGATGGATATGAATGTCCCACGGAGACGTAGAGGCCAACAAGCCAGGAATGGTGTCAAATATTACAGCCGAGATGTTACGTTGGGTTAGGTTAGGTTATATTACGTTCTTGATGTATATGAAGGCCTCACGGAGACATAGAAGCCAACCCGCCAGGAATGTTGTCAAATAATAGCGCCGAGAGGTTAGGTTGGGTTATATAAGGTTATATTACGTTATTGATGGATATGAAGGTCCCACGGAGACGTAGAGTCCAACTCGCCAGGAATGTTGTCAAATATTACCGCCGAGATGTTAGGTTGGCTTAGGTTAGGTTATACTACGTTATTGATGTATATGAAGTTCCCACGGAGACGTAGACTCCAACTCACCAGGTATGTTGTCAAATATTGCCGCCGAGATGATAGGTTGGGTTAGGTTAGGTAATTTTACGTTATTGATGTATATGAAGGTCCCACGGAGACGTAGAGGCCAATTCGCCAGGAATGTTGTCAAATATTACCGCCGAAATGTTAGGTTGGGTTAGGTTAGGTTATATTACGTTATTGATGGATATGAAGGTCTCACGGAGACGTAGAGGCCAACTCGCCAGGAATGTTGTCAAATATTAGTGCCGAGAGGTTAGGTTGGGTTATATAAGCTTATATTACGTTATTGATGGATATGAAGGTCTCACGGAGACGTAGAGCCCAACTCGCCAGGAATGTTGTCAAATATTACCGCCGAGATGTTATGTTGGCTTAGGTTAGGTTATATTACGTTATTGATGTACATGAAGTTCCCACGGAGACGTAGAGTCCAACTCGCCCGGTATGTTGTCATATATTGCCGCCGAGATGATAGGTTGGGTTAGGTTAGGTAATTTTACGTTATTGATGTATATGAAGGTCCCACGGAGACGTAGAGGCCAATTCGCCAGGAATGTTGTCAACTATTACCGCCGAAATGTTAGGTTGGGTTAGGTTAGGTTATATTACGTTATTGATGTATATAAAGGTCTCACGGAAACGTGGAGGCCAACAAGCCAGGAATGTGGTTAAACATTACCTCCGAGACGTTACTTTGGGTTAGGTTAGGTTATATTACGTTATTATAGTATATAAAAGTCCCACGGAGACGTAGATGCCAACTCGCCAGGAATGTTGTCAAATATTAGTGCCGAGAGGTTGGATTGTGTTAGGTTAGGTTATATTACGTTATTGATGTATATAAGGCCCTACGGAGACGTAGAGGCCAACTCGCCAGGAATGTTGTCAAATATTACCGCCGAGGTGTTAGGTTGGGTTAGGTTAGGTTATATTACGTTATTGATGTATATAAAATTCCCACGGAGACGTAGAGTCCAACTCGCCAGGAATGTTGTCAAGTATTAGTACCGAGATATTAGGTTGTGTTAGGTTAGGTTATATTACGTTATTGATGGATATGAAGGTCTCACGGAGACGTAGAGGCCAACTAGCCAGGAATGTTGTCAAATATTAGTGCCGAGAGGTTGGGTTGTGTTAGGTTAGGTTATATTCCGTTATTGATGTATATAAGGCCCTACGGAGACGTAGAGGCCAACTCGCCAGGAATGTTGTCAAATATTACCGACGAGGTGTTAGGTTGCGTTAGGTTAGGTTATATTACGTTATTGATGTATATAAAATTCCCACGGAGACGTAGAGTCCAACTCGTCAGGAATGTTGTCAAATATTAGTACCGAGATGGTAGGTTGTGTTAGGTTAGGTTATATTACGCTATTGATGTATATAAAAGTCCCACGGAGACGTAGATGCCAACTCGCCAGGAATGCTGTCAAATAATAGCGCCGAGATGTTAGGTTAGGTTATATAAGGTTATATTACGTTATTGATGGATATGAAGGTCTCGCGGAGACGTAGAGCCCAACTCGCCAGGAATGTTGTCAAATATTACCGCCGAGATGTTAGGTTGGCTTAGGTTAGGTTATATTACGTTATTGATGTATATGAAGTTCACACGGATACGTAGACTCCAACTCGCCAGGAATGTTGTCAAATATTACCGCCGAGATGATAGGTTGGGTTAGGTTAGGTTATATTACGTTATTGATGTATATGAAGGTCCCACGGAGACGTAGAGGCCAACTCGCCAGGAATGTTGTCAAATAATAGCGCCGAAAGGTTACGTTGGGTTATTTTAGGTTAAATTACGTTATTGATGTATATGAAGGTCCCACGGAGACGTAGAGGCCAACTCGCCAGGAATGTTGTCAAATAATAGCGCCGAGAGGTTGGGTTGTGTTAGGTTAGGTTATATTACGTTATTGATGTATATAAAGGCCCCACGGAGACGTAGAAGCCAACTCGCCAGAAATGTTGTCAAATAATAGCGCCGAAAAGTTAGGTTGGGTTAGGTTAGGTTATATTACGTTATTGATGTATATAAAAGTCCCACGGAGACGTAGAGGCCAACTCGCCAGGAATGTTGTCAAATAATAGCGCCGAGAGGTTAGGTTGGGTTATATAAGCTTATATTACGTTATTGATGGATATGAAGGTCTCACGGAGACGTAGAGGCCAACTCGCCAGGAATGTTGTCAAATAATAGCGCCGAGAGGTTGGGTTGTGTTAGGTTAGGTTATATTACGTTATTGATGTATATAAAGGCCCCACGGAGACGTAGAAGCCAACTCGCCAGGAATGTTGTCAAATAATAGCGCCGAAAAGTTAGGTTGGGTTAGGTTAGGTTATATTACGTTATTGATGGATATGAAAGTCTCACGGAGTCGTAGAGGCCAACTCGCCAGGAATGTTGTCAAATATTACCGCCGAGATGATAGGTTGGGTTAGGTTAGATTATATTACGTTATTGAAGTATATAAAGGCCCCACGGAGACGTAGAGGCCAACTCGCCAGGAATGTTGTCAAATAATAGCGTCGAGAGGTTAGGTTGGGTTATATAAGCTTATATTACGTTATTGATGGATATGAAGGTCTCACGGAGACGTAGAGCCCAACTCGCCAGGAATGTTGTCTAATATTACCGCCGAGATGTTATGTTGGCTTAGGTTAGGTTATATTACGTTATTGATGTATATGAAGTTCCCACGGAGACGTAGAGTCCAACTCGCCAGGTATGTTTTCAAATATTGCCGCCGAGATGATAGGTTGGGTTAGGTTAGGTAATTTTACGTTATTGATGTATATGAAGGTCTCACGGAGACGTAGAGGCCAACTCGCCAGGAATGTTGTCAAATATTAGTGCCGAGAGGTTGGGTTGTGTTAGGTTAGGTTATATTCCGTTATTGATGTATATAAGGCCCTACGGAGACGTTGAGGCCAACTCGCCAGGAATGTTGTCAAATATTACCGCCGAGATGTTAGGTTGGGTTAGGTTAGGTTATATTACGTTATTGATGTATATAAAATTCCCACGGAGACGTAGAGTCCAACTCGTCAGGAATGTTGTCAAATATTAGTACCGAGATGTTAGGTTGTGTTTGGTTAGGTTATATTACGCTATTGATGTATATAAAAGTCCCACGGAGACGTAGATGCCAACTCGCCAGGAATGCTGTCAAATAATAGCGCCGAGATGTTAGGTTAGGTTATATAGGGTTATATTACGTTATTGATGGATATGAAGATCTCGCGGAGACGTAGAGCCCAACTCGCCAGGAATGTTGTCAAATATTACCGCCGAGATGTTAGGTTGGCTTAGGTTAGGTTATATTACGTTATTGATGTATATGAAGTTCCCACGGAGACGTAGACTCCAACTCGCCAGGAATGTTGTGAAATATTACCGCCGAGATGATAGGTTGGGTTAGGTTAGGTTATATTACGTTATTGATGTATATGAAGGTGCCACGGAGACGTAGAGGCCAACTCGCCAGGAATGTTGTCAAATAATAACGCCGAAAGGTTAGGTTGGGTTAGGTTAGGTTATATTACGTTATTGATGTATATAAAAGTCCCACGGAGACGTAGAGGCCAACTCGCCAGGAATGTTGTCAAATAATAGCGCCGAGAGGTTAGGTTGGGTTATATAAGGTTATATTACGTTATTGATGGATATGAAGGTCTCACGGAGACGTAGAGGCCAACTCGACAGGAATGTTGTCAAATATTACCGCCGAGATGTCAGGTTGGGTTAGGTTAGGTTATATTACCTTATTGATGTATATAAAGGTCCCACGGAAACATAGAGGCCAACAAGCCAGGAATGTCGTCAAATATTACAGCCGAGATGTTACGTTGGGTTATTTTAGGTTAAATTACGTTATTGATGGATATGAATGTCCCACGGAGACGTAGAGGCCAACAAGCCAGGAATGTTGTCAAATATTAGTGCCGAGAGGTTGGATTGTGTTAGGTTAGGTTATATTACGTTATTGATGTATATAAGGCCCTACGGAGACGTAGAGGCCAACTCGCCAGGAATGTTGTCAAATATTACCGCCGAGGTGTTAGGTTGGGTTAGGTTAGGTTATATTACGTTATTGATGTATATAAAATTCCCACGGAGACGTAGAGTCCAACTCGCCAGGAATGTTGTCAAATATTACCGCCGAGATGTTAGGTTGGCTTAGGTTAGGTTATATTACGTTATTGATGTATATGAAGTTCACACGGATACGTAGACTCCAACTCGCCAGGAATGTTGTCAAATATTACCGCCGAGATGTTATGTTGGCTTAGGTTAGGTTATATTACGTTATTGATGTATATGTAGGTCCCACGGAGACGTAGAGGCCGACTCGACAGGAATGTTGTCAAATAATAGCGCCGAAATGTTAGGTTGCGTTAGGTTAGGTTATATTACGTTATTTATGTATATAAAAGTCCCACGGGGACGTAGAGGCCAACTCGCCAGGAATGTTGTCAAATAATAGCGCCGAAAGGTTAGGTTGGGTTAGGTTACGTAATATTACGTTATTGATGGATATGAAAGTCTCACGGAGTCGTAGAGGCCAACTCGCCAGGAATGTTGTCAAATATTACCGCCGAGATGATAGGTTGGGTTAGGTTAGATTATATTATGTTATTGAAGTATATAAAGGCCCCACGGAGACGTAGAGGCCAACTCGCCAGGAATGTTGTCAAATAATAGCGCCGAAAGGTTAGGTTGGGTTAGGTTAGGTTATATTACGTTATTATAGTATATAAAAGTCCCACGGAGACGTAGATGCCAACTCGCCAGCAATGTTGTCAAATATTAGTGCCGAGAGGTTGGGTTGTGTTAGGTTAGGTTATATTACGTTATTGATGTATATGAAGGTCCCACGGAGACGTAGAGGCCAACTCGCCAGGAATGTTGTCCAATAATAGCGCCGAAAGGTTAGGTTGGGTTAGGTTAGGTTATATTACGTTATTGATGTATATAAAAGTCCCACGGAGACGTAGAGGCCAACTCGCCAGGAATGTTGTCAAATAATAGCGCCGAAAGGTTAGGTTGGGTTAGGTTAGGTTATATTACGTTATTGATGTATATAAAAGTCCCACGGAGACGTAGAGGCCAACTCGCCAGGAGTGTTGTCAAATAATAGCGCCGAGAGGTTAGGTTGGGTTATATAAGCTTATATTACGTTATTGATGGATATGAAGGTCTCACGGAGACGTAGAGGCCAACTCGACAGGAATGTTGTCAAATATTACCGCCGAGATGTTATGTTGGCTTAGGTTAGGTTATATTACGTTATTGATGTATATGAAGTTCCCACGGAGACGTAGAGTCCAACTCGCCAGGTATGTTGTCAAATATTGCCGCCGAGATGATAGGTTGGGTTAGGTTAGGTAATTTTACGTTATTGATGTATATGAAGGTCCCACGGAGACGTAGAGGCCAATTCGCCAGTAATGTTGTCAAATATTACCGCCGAAATGTTAGGTTGGGTTAGGTTAGGTTATATTACGTTATTGATGTATATAAAGGTCTCACGGAAACGTAGAGGCCAACAAGCCAGGAATGTGGTTAAACATTACCTCCGAGACGTTACTTTGGGTTAGGTTAGGTTATATTACGTTATTATAGTATATAAAAGTCCCACGGAGACGTAGATGCCAACTCGCCAGCAATGTTGTCAAATATTAGTGCCGAGAGGTTGGGTTGTGTTAGGTTAGGTTATATTACGTTATTGATGTATATGAAGGTCCCACGGAGACGTAGAGGCCAACTCGCCAGGAATGTTGTCAAATATTAGTACCGAGATGTTAGTTTGGGGTAGGTTAAGTTATATTACGCTATTGATGTATATAACAGTCCCTCGGAGACGTAGAGGCCAACTCAACAGGAATGTTGTCAAATAATAGCGCCGAAAGGTTAGGTTGGGTTAGGTTAGGTTATATTACGTTATTGATGTATATAAAAGTCCCACGGAGACGTAGATGCCAACTCGCCAGGAATGTTGTCAAATAATAGCGCCGAGATGTTAGGTTAGGTTATATAAGGTTATATTACGTTATTGATGGATATGAAGGTCTCACGGAGACGTAGAGCCCAACTCGACAGGAATGTTGTCAAATATTACCGCCGAGATGTTAGGTTGGCTTAGGTAAGGTTATATTACGTTATTGATGTATATGAAGTTCCCACGGAGTCGTAGACTCCAACTCGCCAGGAATGTTGTCAAATATTACCGCCGAGATGATAGGTTGGGTTAGGTTAGGTTATATTACGTTATTGATGTATATGAAGGTCCCACGGAGACGTAGAGGCCAACTCGCCAGGAATGTTGCCAAATAATAGCGCCGAGATGTTGGGTTGTGTTAGGTTAGGTTATATTACGTTATTGATGTATATAAAGGCCCCACGGAGACGTAGAAGCCAACTCGCCAGGAATGTTGTCAAGTAATAGCGCCGAAAGGTTAGGTTGGGTTAGGTTAGGTTATATTACGTTATTGATGTATATAAAAGTCCCACGGAGACGTAGAGGCCAACTCGCCAGGAATGTTGTCAAGTAATAGCGCCGAAAGGTTAGGTTGGGTTAGGTTAGGTTATATTACGTTATTGATGGATATGAAGGTCCCACGGAGACGTAGAGGCCCACTCGCCAGGAATGTTGTCAAATATTAGTACCGAGAGGTTGGGTTGGGTTAGGTTAGGTTATATTACGTTATTGATGTATATGAAGGTCCCACGGAGACGTAGAGTCCAACTCGCCAGGAATGTTGTCAAATATTAGTACCGAGAGGTTGGGTTGGGTTGGGTTAGGTTATATTACGTTATTGATGTATATAAAAGTCCCACGGAGACGTAGAGGCCAACTCGCCAGGAATGTTGTCAAGTAATAGCGCCGAAAGGTTAGGTTGGGTTAGGTTAGGTTATATTACGTTATTGATGTATATAAAAGTCCCACGGAGACGTAGAGGCCAACTCGCCAGGAATGTTGTCAAGTAATAGCGCCGAAAGGTTAGGTTGGGTTAGGTTAGGTTATATTACGTTATTGATGGATATGAAGGTCCCACGGAGACGTAGAGGCCCACTCGCCAGGAATGTTGTCAAATATTAGTACCGAGAGGTTGGGTTGGGTTAGGTTAGGTTATATTACGTTATTGATGTATATGAAGGTCCCACGGAGACGTAGAGTCCAACTCGCCAGGAATGTTGTCAAATATTAGTACCGAGAGGTTGGGTTGGGTTGGGTTAGGTTATATTACGTTATTGATGTATATGAAGGTCCCACGGAGACGTAGAGGCCAACTCGCCAGGAATGTTGTCAAGTAATAGCGCCGAAAGGTTAGGTTGGGTTAGGTTAGGTTATATTACGTTATTGATGGATATGAAGTTCTCACGTAGACGTAGAGGCCAATTCGCCAGGAATGTTGTCAACTATTACCGCCGAGATGTTAGGTTGGGTTAGGTTAGGTTATATTACGTTATTGATGTATATAAAGGTCTCGCGGAAACGTAGAGGCCAACAAGCCAGGAATGTGGTTAAACATTACCTCCGAGACCTTACTTTGGGTTAGGTTAGGTTATATTACGTTATTGATGTATATAAAAGCCCCACGGAGACGTAGAGGCCAACAAGTCAGGAATTTGGTCAAATAATAGCGCCGAAAGGTTAGGTTGGGTTAGGTTAGATTATATTACGTTATTGAAGTATATAAAGGCCCCACGGAGACGTAGAGGCCAACTCGCCAGGAATGTTGTCAAATATTGGTGCCGAGAGGTTGGGTTGTGTTATATAAGCTTATATTACGTTATTGATGGATATGAAGGTCTCACGGAGACGTAGAGCCCAACTCGCCAGGAATGTTGTCAAATATTATCGCCGAGATGTTATGTTGGCTTAGGTTAGGTTATATTACGTTATTGATGTATATGAAGTTCCCACGGAGACGTAGAGTCCAACTCGCCAGGAATGTTGTCAAATATTACCGCCGAGATGTTAGGTTGGCTTAGGTTGGGTTATATTACGTTATTGATGTATATGAAGTTCCCACGGAGACGTAGACTCCATCTCGCCAGGAATGTTGTCAAATATTACCGCCGAGATGATAGGTTGGGTTAGGTTAGGTTATATTACGTTATTGATGTATATGAATGTCCCACGGAGACGTAGAGGCCAACTCGCCAGGAATGTTGTCAAATAATAGCGCCGAAAGGTTAGGTTGGGTTAGGTTAGGTTATATTACGTTATTGATGTATATAAAAGTCCCACGGGGACGTAGAGGCCAACTCGCCAGGAATGTTGTCAAATAATAGCGCCGAGAGGTTAGGTTGGGTTATATAAGCTTATATTACGTTATTGATGGATATGAAGGTCTCACGGAGACGTAGAGGCCAACTCGACAGGAATGTTGTCAAATATTACCGCCGAGATGTTATGTTGGCTTAGGTTAGGTTATATTACGTTATTGATGTAAATGAAGTTCCCACGGAGACGTAGAGTCCAACTCGCCAGGTATGTTGTCAAATATTGCCGCCGAGATGATAGGTTGGGTTAGGTTAGGTAATTTTACGTTATTGATGTATATGAAGGTCCCACGGAGACGTAGAGGCCAATTCGCCAGGAATGTTGTCAAATATTACCGCCGAAATGTTAGGTTGGGTTAGGTTAGGTTATATTACGTTATTGATGTATATAAAGGTCTCACGGAGACGTAGAGGCCAACTCGCCAGGAATGTTGTCAAATAATAGCGCCGAGATGTTACGTTGGGTTATTTTAGGTTAAATTACGTTATTGATGTATATGAATGTCCCACGGAGACGTAGAGGCCAACTCGCCAGGAATGTTGTCAAATAATAGCGCCGAGAGGTTAGGTTGGGTTATATAAGGTTATATTACGTTATTGATGGATATGAAGGTCTCACGGAGACGTAGAGGCCAACTCGACAGGAATGTTGTCAAATATTACCGCCGAGATGTCAGGTTGGGTTAGGTTAGGTTATATTACCTTATTGATGTATATAAAGGTCCCACGGAAACATAGAGGCCAACAAGCCAGGAATGTCGTCAAATATTACAGCCGAGATGTTACGTTGGGTTATTTTAGGTTAAATTACGTTATTGATGGATATGAATGTCCCACGGAGACGTAGAGGCCAACAAGCCAGGAATGGTGTCAAATATTACAGCCGAGATGTTACGTTGGGTTAGGTTAGGTTATATTACGTTCTTGATGTATATGAAGGCCTCACGGAGACATAGAAGCCAACCCGCCAGGAATGTTGTCAAATAATAGCGCCGAGAGGTTAGGTTGGGTTATATAAGGTTATATTACGTTATTGATGGATATGAAGGTCCCACGGAGACGTAGAGTCCAACTCGCCAGGAATGTTGTCAAATATTACCGCCGAGATGTTAGGTTGGCTTAGGTTAGGTTATACTACGTTATTGATGTATATGAAGTTCCCACGGAGACGTAGACTCCAACTCACCAGGTATGTTGTCAAATATTGCCGCCGAGATGATAGGTTGGGTTAGGTTAGGTAATTTTACGTTATTGATGTATATGAAGGTCCCACGGAGACGTAGAGGCCAATTCGCCAGGAATGTTGTCAAATATTACCGCCGAAATGTTAGGTTGGGTTAGGTTAGGTTATATTACGTTATTGATGGATATGAAGGTCTCACGGAGACGTAGAGGCCAACTCGCCAGGAATGTTGTCAAATATTAGTGCCGAGAGGTTAGGTTGGGTTATATAAGCTTATATTACGTTATTGATGGATATGAAGGTCTCACGGAGACGTAGAGCCCAACTCGCCAGGAATGTTGTCAAATATTACCGCCGAGATGTTATGTTGGCTTAGGTTAGGTTATATTACGTTATTGATGTACATGAAGTTCCCACGGAGACGTAGAGTCCAACTCGCCCGGTATGTTGTCATATATTGCCGCCGAGATGATAGGTTGGGTTAGGTTAGGTAATTTTACGTTATTGATGTATATGAAGGTCCCACGGAGACGTAGAGGCCAATTCGCCAGGAATGTTGTCAACTATTACCGCCGAAATGTTAGGTTGGGTTAGGTTAGGTTATATTACGTTATTGATGTATATAAAGGTCTCACGGAAACGTGGAGGCCAACAAGCCAGGAATGTGGTTAAACATTACCTCCGAGACGTTACTTTGGGTTAGGTTAGGTTATATTACGTTATTATAGTATATAAAAGTCCCACGGAGACGTAGATGCCAACTCGCCAGGAATGTTGTCAAATATTAGTGCCGAGAGGTTGGATTGTGTTAGGTTAGGTTATATTACGTTATTGATGTATATAAGGCCCTACGGAGACGTAGAGGCCAACTCGCCAGGAATGTTGTCAAATATTACCGCCGAGGTGTTAGGTTGGGTTAGGTTAGGTTATATTACGTTATTGATGTATATAAAATTCCCACGGAGACGTAGAGTCCAACTCGCCAGGAATGTTGTCAAGTATTAGTACCGAGATATTAGGTTGTGTTAGGTTAGGTTATATTACGTTATTGATGGATATGAAGGTCTCACGGAGACGTAGAGGCCAACTAGCCAGGAATGTTGTCAAATATTAGTGCCGAGAGGTTGGGTTGTGTTAGGTTAGGTTATATTCCGTTATTGATGTATATAAGGCCCTACGGAGACGTAGAGGCCAACTCGCCAGGAATGTTGTCAAATATTACCGACGAGGTGTTAGGTTGCGTTAGGTTAGGTTATATTACGTTATTGATGTATATAAAATTCCCACGGAGACGTAGAGTCCAACTCGTCAGGAATGTTGTCAAATATTAGTACCGAGATGGTAGGTTGTGTTAGGTTAGGTTATATTACGCTATTGATGTATATAAAAGTCCCACGGAGACGTAGATGCCAACTCGCCAGGAATGCTGTCAAATAATAGCGCCGAGATGTTAGGTTAGGTTATATAAGGTTATATTACGTTATTGATGGATATGAAGGTCTCGCGGAGACGTAGAGCCCAACTCGCCAGGAATGTTGTCAAATATTACCGCCGAGATGTTAGGTTGGCTTAGGTTAGGTTATATTACGTTATTGATGTATATGAAGTTCACACGGATACGTAGACTCCAACTCGCCAGGAATGTTGTCAAATATTACCGCCGAGATGATAGGTTGGGTTAGGTTAGGTTATATTACGTTATTGATGTATATGAAGGTCCCACGGAGACGTAGAGGCCAACTCGCCAGGAATGTTGTCAAATAATAGCGCCGAAAGGTTACGTTGGGTTATTTTAGGTTAAATTACGTTATTGATGTATATGAAGGTCCCACGGAGACGTAGAGGCCAACTCGCCAGGAATGTTGTCAAATAATAGCGCCGAGAGGTTGGGTTGTGTTAGGTTAGGTTATATTACGTTATTGATGTATATAAAGGCCCCACGGAGACGTAGAAGCCAACTCGCCAGAAATGTTGTCAAATAATAGCGCCGAAAAGTTAGGTTGGGTTAGGTTAGGTTATATTACGTTATTGATGTATATAAAAGTCCCACGGAGACGTAGAGGCCAACTCGCCAGGAATGTTGTCAAATAATAGCGCCGAGAGGTTAGGTTGGGTTATATAAGCTTATATTACGTTATTGATGGATATGAAGGTCTCACGGAGACGTAGAGGCCAACTCGCCAGGAATGTTGTCAAATAATAGCGCCGAGAGGTTGGGTTGTGTTAGGTTAGGTTATATTACGTTATTGATGTATATAAAGGCCCCACGGAGACGTAGAAGCCAACTCGCCAGGAATGTTGTCAAATAATAGCGCCGAAAAGTTAGGTTGGGTTAGGTTAGGTTATATTACGTTATTGATGGATATGAAAGTCTCACGGAGTCGTAGAGGCCAACTCGCCAGGAATGTTGTCAAATATTACCGCCGAGATGATAGGTTGGGTTAGGTTAGATTATATTACGTTATTGAAGTATATAAAGGCCCCACGGAGACGTAGAGGCCAACTCGCCAGGAATGTTGTCAAATAATAGCGTCGAGAGGTTAGGTTGGGTTATATAAGCTTATATTACGTTATTGATGGATATGAAGGTCTCACGGAGACGTAGAGCCCAACTCGCCAGGAATGTTGTCTAATATTACCGCCGAGATGTTATGTTGGCTTAGGTTAGGTTATATTACGTTATTGATGTATATGAAGTTCCCACGGAGACGTAGAGTCCAACTCGCCAGGTATGTTTTCAAATATTGCCGCCGAGATGATAGGTTGGGTTAGGTTAGGTAATTTTACGTTATTGATGTATATGAAGGTCTCACGGAGACGTAGAGGCCAACTCGCCAGGAATGTTGTCAAATATTAGTGCCGAGAGGTTGGGTTGTGTTAGGTTAGGTTATATTCCGTTATTGATGTATATAAGGCCCTACGGAGACGTTGAGGCCAACTCGCCAGGAATGTTGTCAAATATTACCGCCGAGATGTTAGGTTGGGTTAGGTTAGGTTATATTACGTTATTGATGTATATAAAATTCCCACGGAGACGTAGAGTCCAACTCGTCAGGAATGTTGTCAAATATTAGTACCGAGATGTTAGGTTGTGTTTGGTTAGGTTATATTACGCTATTGATGTATATAAAAGTCCCACGGAGACGTAGATGCCAACTCGCCAGGAATGCTGTCAAATAATAGCGCCGAGATGTTAGGTTAGGTTATATAGGGTTATATTACGTTATTGATGGATATGAAGATCTCGCGGAGACGTAGAGCCCAACTCGCCAGGAATGTTGTCAAATATTACCGCCGAGATGTTAGGTTGGCTTAGGTTAGGTTATATTACGTTATTGATGTATATGAAGTTCCCACGGAGACGTAGACTCCAACTCGCCAGGAATGTTGTGAAATATTACCGCCGAGATGATAGGTTGGGTTAGGTTAGGTTATATTACGTTATTGATGTATATGAAGGTGCCACGGAGACGTAGAGGCCAACTCGCCAGGAATGTTGTCAAATAATAACGCCGAAAGGTTAGGTTGGGTTAGGTTAGGTTATATTACGTTATTGATGTATATAAAAGTCCCACGGAGACGTAGAGGCCAACTCGCCAGGAATGTTGTCAAATAATAGCGCCGAGAGGTTAGGTTGGGTTATATAAGGTTATATTACGTTATTGATGGATATGAAGGTCTCACGGAGACGTAGAGGCCAACTCGACAGGAATGTTGTCAAATATTACCGCCGAGATGTCAGGTTGGGTTAGGTTAGGTTATATTACCTTATTGATGTATATAAAGGTCCCACGGAAACATAGAGGCCAACAAGCCAGGAATGTCGTCAAATATTACAGCCGAGATGTTACGTTGGGTTATTTTAGGTTAAATTACGTTATTGATGGATATGAATGTCCCACGGAGACGTAGAGGCCAACAAGCCAGGAATGGTGTCAAATATTACAGCCGAGATGTTACGTTGGGTTAGGTTAGGTTATATTACGTTCTTGATGTATATGAAGGCCTCACGGAGACATAGAAGCCAACTCGCCAGGAATGTTGTCAAATATTGCCGCCGAGATGATAGGTTGGGTTAGGTTAGGTAATTTTACGTTATTGATGTATATGAAGGTCCCACGGAGACGTAGAGGCCAATTCGCCAGGAATGTTGTCAAATATTACCGCCGAAATGTTAGGTTGGGTTAGGTTAGGTTATATTACGTTATTGATGGATATGAAGGTCTCACGGAGACGTAGAGGCCAACTCGCCAGGAATGTTGTCAAATATTAGCGCCGAGAGGTTAGGTTGGGTTATATAAGGTTATATTACGTTATTGATGGATATGAAAGTCCCACGGAGACGTAGAGTCCAACTCGCCAGGAATGTTGTCAAATATTACCGCCGAGATGATAGGTTGCGTTAGGTTAGATTATATTACGTTATTGAAGTATATGAAGGTCCCACGGAGACATAGAGTCCAACACGCCAGAAATGTTGTCAAATAATAGCGCCGAAAAGTTAGGTTGGGTTAGGTTAGGTTATATTACATTATTGATGTATATAAAGGCCCCACGGAGACCTAGAAGCCAACTCGCCAGGAATGTTGTCAAATATTACCGCCGAGATGTTAGGTTGGGTTAGGTTAGGTTATATTACGTTTTTGATGTATATGAAGGCCCCACGGAGACGTAGAGGCCAACTCGACCGGAATGTTGTCAAATAATAGCGCCGAAAGGTTAGGTTGGGTTAGGTTAGGTTATATTACGTTATTGATGTATATAAAAGTCCCACGGAGACGTAGATGCCAACTCGCCAGGAATGCTGTCAAATAATAGCGCCGAGATGTTAGGTTAGGTTATATAAGGTTATATTACGTTATTGATGGATATGAAGGTCTCGCGGAGACGTAGAGCCCAACTCGCCAGGAATGTTGTCAAATATTACCGCCGAGATGTTAGGTTGGCTTAGGTTAGGTTATACTACGTTATTGATGTGTATGAAGTTCCCACGGAGACGTAGACTCCAACTCGCCAGGAATGTTGTCAAATATTACCGCCAAGATGATAGGTTGGGTTAGGTTAGGTTATATTACGTTATTGATGTATATGAAGGTCCCACGTAGACGTAGAGGCCAACTCGCCAGGAATGTTGTCAAATAATAGCGCCGAAAGGTTAGGTTGGGTTAGGTTAGGTTATATTACGTTATTGATGTATATAAAAGTCCCACGGAGACGTAGAGGCCAACTCGCCAGGAATGTTGTCAAATAATAGCGCCGAAAGGTTAGGTTGGGTTAGGTTAGGTTATATTACGTTATTGATGTATATAAAGGTCTCACGGAAACGTAGAGGCCAACAAGCCAGGAATGTGGTTAAACATTACCTCCGAGACGTTACTTTGGGTTAGGTTAGGTGATATTACGTTATTGATGGATATGAAGGTCTCACGGAGACGTAGAGGCCAACGCGCCAGGAATGTTGTCAAATATTACCGCCGAGATGATAGGTTGGGTTAGGTCTGGTTATATTACGTTATTGATGTATATAAAGGTCCCACGGAAACATAGAGGCCAACAAGCCAGGAATGTCGTCAAATATTACAGCCGAGATGTTACGTTGGGTTATTTTAGGTTAAATTACGTTATTGATGTATATAAAGGCCCCACGGAGACGTAGAAGCCAACTCGCCAGAAATGTTGTCAAATAATAGCGCCGAAAAGTTAGGTTGGGTTAGGTTAGGTTATATTACGTTATTGATGTATATAAAAGTCCCACGGAGACGTAGAGGCCAACTCGCCAGGAATGTTGTCAAATAATAATGCCGAGAGGTTAGGTTGGGTTATATAAGGTTATATTACGTTATTGATGGATATGAAGGTCTCACGGAGTTGTAGAGGCCAACTCGACAGGAATGTTGTCAAATATTACCGCCAAGATGTCAGGTTGGGTTAGGTTAGGTTATATTACCTTATTGATGTATATAAAGGTCCCACGGAAACATAGAGGCCAACAAGCCAGGAATGTCGTCAAATATTACAGCCGAGATGTTACGTTGGGTTATTTTAGGTTAAATTACGTTATTGATGGATATGAATGTCCCACGGAGACGTAGCGGCCAACAAGCCAGGAATGGTGTCAAATATTACAGCCGAGATGTTACGTTGGGTTAGGTTAGGTTATATTACGTTCTTGATGTATATGAAGGCCTCACGGAGACATAGAAGCCAACCCGCCAGGAATGTTGTCAAATAATAGCGCCGAGAGGTTAGGTTGGGTTATATAAGGTTATATTACGTTATTGATGGATATGAAGGTCCCACGGAGACGTAGAGTCCAACTCGCCAGGAATGTTGTCAAATATTACCGCCGAGATGTTAGGTTGGCTTAGGTTAGGTTATACTACGTTATTGATGTATATGAAGTTCCCACGGAGACGTAGACTCCAACTCACCAGGTATGTTGTCAAATATTGCCGCCGAGATGATAGGTTGGGTTAGGTTAGGTTATATTACGTTTTTGATGTATATGAAGGCCCCACGGAGACGTAGAGGCCAACTCGACAGGAATGTTGTCAAATATTACCGCCGAGATGATAGGTTGGGTTAGGTTAGATTATATTACGTTATTGAAGTATATGAAGGTCCCACGGAGACGTCGAGGCCAACACGCCAGAAATGTTGTCAAATAATAGCGCCGAAAAGTTAGGTTGGGTTAGGTTAGGTTATATTACGTTTTTGATGTATATGAAGGCCCCACGGAGACGTAGAGGCCAACTCGACAGGAATGTTGTCAAATAATAGCGCCGAGACCTTAGGTTGTGTTAGGTTAGGTTATATTACGTTACTGATGTATATAAAATTCCCACGGAGACGTAGAGGCCAACTCGCCAGGAATGTTGTCAAATATTACCGCCGAGATGTTAGGTTGGGTTAGGTTAGGTTATATTACGTTATTGATGTATATAAAGGTCTCACGGAAACGTAGAGGCCAACACGCCAGGAATGTGGTTAAACATTACCTCCGAGACGTTACTTTGGGTTAGGTTAGGTTATATTACGTTATTGATGTATATAAAAGCCCCACGGAAACGTAGAGGCCAACTCGCCAGGAATGTTGTCAAGTATTAGTGCCGAGAGGTTGGGTTGTGTTAGGTTTGGTTATATTACGTTATTGATGTATATAAAGGCCCCACGGAGACGTAGAGGCCAACTCGCCAGGAATGTTGTCAAATATTACCGCCGAAATGTTAGGTTGGCCTAGGTGAGGTTATATTACGTTATTGATGTATATGAAGTTCCCACGGAGACGTAGAGTCCAACTCGCCAGGAATGTTGTCAAATATTACCGCCGAAATGATAGGTTGGGTTAGGTCAGGTTATATTACGTTATTGATGTATATGAAGGTCCCGCGGAGACGTAGAGGCCAACTCGCCTGGAATGTTGTCAAATAATAGCGCCGAAAGGTTAGGTAGGGTTAGGTTAGGTTATATTACGTTATTGATGTATATAAAAGTCCCACGGACATGTAGAGGCCAACTCGCCAGGAATGTTGTCAAGTAATAGCGCCGAAAGGTTAGGTTGGGTTAGGTTAGGTTATATTACGTTATTGATGTATATAAAAGTCCCACGGAGACGTAGAGGCCAACTCGCCAGGAATGTTGTCAAATAATAGTGCCGAATGGTTAGGTTGGGTTAGGTTAGGTCATATTACGTTATTGATGGATATGAAGGTCCCACGGAGACGTAGAGGCCCACTCGCCAGCAATGTTGTCAAATATTAGTACCGAGAGGTTGGGTTGGGTTAGGTTAGGTTATATTACCTTATTGATGTATATAAAGGTCCCACGGAAACATAGAGGCCAACAAGCCAGGAATGTCGTCAAATATTACAGCCGAGATGTTACGTTGGGTTATTTTAGGTTAAATTACGTTATTGATGGATATGAATGTCCCACGGAGACGTAGAGGCCAACAAGCCAGGAATGTTGTCAAATATTACAGCCGAGATGTTACGTTGGGTTAGGTTAGGTTATATTACGTTTTTGATATATATGAAGGCCTCACGGAGACGTAGAAGCCAACTCGACAGGAATGTTGTCAAATATTAGTGCCGAGATCTTAGGTTGGGTTAGGTTAGGTTATATTACGCTATTGATGTATATAAAAGTCCCACGGAGACGTAGAGGCCAACAAGCCAGGAATGTTGTCAAATAATAGCGCCGAAAGGTTAGGTTGGATTAGGTTAGGTTATATTACGTTATTGATGTATATAAAAGTCCCACGGCGACGTAGAGGCCAGCTCGCCAGCAATGTTGTCAAGTAATAGCGCCGAAAGGTTAGGTTGGGTTAGGTTAGGTTATATTACGTTATTGATGGATATTAAGGTCCCACGGAGACGTAGAGGCCCACTCGCCAGGAATGTTGTCAAATATTAGTACCGAGAGGTTGGGTTGGGTTAGGTTAGGTTATATTACGTTATTGATGTATATGAAGGTCCCACGGAGGCGGAGAGGCCAACTCGCCAGGAATGTTGTCAAATAATAGCGCCGAAAGGTTAGGTTGGGTTAGGTTAGGTTATATTACGTTGGGTTCTAAAGTTGTTGCGGACTGCAGTTGCAGTTTGCAGCAGCACGTGCCATCCCCTCCTCCTCGTGGTGGAACCTGGTAACATTGGGCTCGTCCCAGTGGCAAACGGGGCTCTGGCTGATACCGTAGACCGGTGGTCATGTTTCGCCGGAACGGGGGGCTTGCCTTAACCGGCCGGCCCGCGAGGGGATAAACCTCTATAAAAAGTCTCTGTCTCAAGTTTCGGTCCGCGGCGAGGGGACGCGCTCAGTCCTTCGCGGCTGGGTGTGGCCGGTGGGTGCATCGGTGCTGAGCGGACCAACCCCGGTGTACTTGGCGCCCCCCGGGTGTATAAATGCCTTCCCCCGGTACGCGGCTCTGCCGGGGGTGACGGGTTTGTTCCGACACTACTCGTGGGATTCGTATGGATTCTTTTGATAAAACCGGGTTGGGGGGGAGTAGGTGTGGGAGGGGCGATGGAGCTGGCACTTCGATGCCGGCGCCGGTGCGTCCAGTGGTCGTCTCTGTGGAGAGGCTTGCCTCTTCACGAGGCGCCGCTGGGAGGTCCGGAGCGCTGGCCTCGGAGTCGCTCCATTCTGGAAGAGAAGGGAGGGAAGGGCGGCATAACCCGGATGGGTGGTCCCTTTCTTCTACCTACAGCGGAGAGGGGGTTGGGAGCACACATCCCGACCCCTCGAAGGTGCCATCGGCACGTCCATCGAGGGCGGGATCCCCGTTCTCGGTGGGGTCCGTAACGTCCAGAGCGGCCTCTCCGGCCCCCTCGGACCACGACTGCGACACTGATGTGTCGTGGTCGTCTCTGAGGGTTGCTGGGTCGGGACCGGCCAGGAAGAGGGGACGCCCCCTGACAACGGGCGAATATCTGGGCCTGCAGGCGGCCAAGGAAAAACTCCTCCAGACGGAGCTGAAGAAGCTGCGACTGGAGGAGGAGGAGAAAATTCTTAGGGCCGACGATCCGGCCCCGCCGCCAAGCAAGGCGGCCAAACATATCCCCTCAGTAGAGGAGTATGCAATGGAGTTCAGGGGCGTTCCCTCTGCAGAGTTGGGAAGAGAAGCCCTCGCGGCAATGAACCGCGTCGAATGGGTGGCTGCCAGGTCCACCAACCTCAAAGGCGTGTTCGCGCGACGATTGCGCGAAAGTGCGCGCACTTTGTGCGCACTTGTGCAAAGCGCGCTGGAGTCTACGAACTCCACCGCACGGGAAGGACCCGAAGATAGGGCGGACTTATCCGCCCTGAGGGGGGAATTGGAGTCTTTGAAGGCCGAAAATGCGGCCCTACGGGGCCGCATTAAGGATCTGGAGAGGCGAACTCCGCCTCCGGCGCCTAGGGCGGATATTGATAAAGTCGGCGGTGCGGTCGACATGGTGTCCCTCGCAGACACAGTCGCCCGCATCGTCGACGAAAAGTTGTCGGCCTATATGGCGAGGTTTAAGGGGACTTCGTCTTCCCCTTCGTCCCAAACCGCGGCCGTCATTGCCCCCACTCCTGCGAGTGGGGGTGGTAAGGAGGATGGGGAGGTGATGGGGAAGAAGAAGAGGAACAAGAAGAAGAAGAAGGCGGAGGCGTTTAAGCCTCCCGCTGCTGGGACTTCTTCTTCGAAGGAGGTGGTTCGCCGCCGCTCGGTTTCCGGGCGGAGGGAAACGATGGAGGCACTAAAGGTACCGACAGCGGGCCCATCATCTGGTGGGTCGGCTCAGGGCGAGATGTCCTGGTCTAAGGTGGTCGGGCGGAGGGCGCAGCGGGCTGCGAAGAATCGGATGCAGGGGACCTCTGTGTCCGCCAAGGTGCCCGTCAAGCTCGGGAGGCCCCCTCGAGCCGCGGCTGTGGCCCTTACGCTGCCGTCGGGTAGCAAAGGATCTTATCAAGAGATCCTGGTCGCGGCTCGGCAGAGGGTCTCCCTGAGCGAGTTAGGGATCGAGGAGGTGCGCCCAAGGCGTGCAAGGACTGGGGGTTTCCTGTTGGAAATCCCCGGTCCTGAGAAGGCGGCAAAGGCCGCCCTCTTAGCAGATAAATTAAGGGTGGCCTTGGCGGACACCGAGATCCGGGTCTCATGCCCTTCCAAGAGGGCGGAGTTGAGAGTGAGTGGGCTCGACGACTCCGTCACCTCATCTGAGGTGGCGGAGTCGGTGGCTGCGGCGGCAGGGTGCCTGGCCGCGGAGGTGAGGACCGGTGAAATAAGGTCCTCACCCCTGGGACTAGGAACACTGTGGATCCAATGCCCCTTGGTGGCCGCTCGTAAAGCGGCAACCTTGGGGTGGATAAAGGTGGGTTGGTGCAGGGCCAAGGTGGAGGCCCTGAAACCTCGTCCCCAGCAGTGTTATCGCTGTCTGGTTAAGGGCACGTACGGCAGCAATGTTCTGCCGAAGTTGACCGGGGCGACCGTTGTTACAACTGCGGTTCCCCCGGTCACCGGGCGAATGTATGTCGGGCGGCCGCCCCCCACTGTCCGCTGTGTGCGGACTTGGGGCGACCGGCCGACCACAGATTCGGGGGGGTTAAGTGTAACCCCCCGACGCGGAAGGGGCGCATGGGGACGAGGGCGCCGCAGCCACCGAAGGGGGTTGTGAAGGGTGGGCCGCCGGGAGGGAGCACTAAGGGGGTGAAGGATGCCGGGGGCATTGTTACCCCGGCGGAGGACTCTGGCCGGGGGGAGGCCATGGATATGGCATAAACTTCCCCCCGACCAGAGTCCTCCAGGCGAACGTCAACCACGCCCGCCGAGCCCACGATCTCTTGGTCGAGGGTCTTATGGCGGGCGGGGTTGACGTTGCGGTGGTCGCTGAACCCTTCGTGATCCCCGACCGACCGTCCTGGGTCGGGGATCGCGAAGGGTCGGTGGCCATAGCTCAGGCTGCGGCCTCGCGGGTTCCGCCGTTCGCCTTTTTGGGCGATGGACGGGGCTTCGTGGCTGTGGACTGGGCGGGCTTCGTGCTGGTGCACCGGCGCGTATCGCCGGATATCGTGGGAAAGTGCGTGCGTGGTGGCCGGCGCGGCTCCCATCGATATCGTCGTCCAGCAAAATAGGGCCCTCTACAATCTTCGTAGAGGAAAAGACGCCAGGTTAGGGAACGCCGTCATCCCAAGCGATGCGGATGACGGCAAACAACGCGTAAAAGAAGAGGCGACGAATATGTGGCAAGCCTTGTGGACATCTTCCCCCAAGGGCCGCACAACATTCGTATTCTTCAAGGACGTCCGGGAGAGGTTGGCTGCCGGCTGGCTGAAGCCGAATCACTACACCACGCAGGTGCTGTCGGGTCACGGCAACTTCATGGCTCGTCTCTTGACGTACGCCGTTGCCGATGATGCGACGTGCGTCTGCGGTAGTGCGGTGGACACGGTAGGCCACTTCCTCCTGGAGTGTCCTATCTTCGAACCGCAGAGGGAAGCTCTGCGGACCTTCGTTCCTGCGGGTGAGTGGAGTTGGCCGGAGGCGGCACCGTATCTGGTGTCGTCACCAGAGGCCTTCTCCACGCTCGCCGATTTCAGCAGAGAATCGCTCTGGCTGAAAGGTTTCCTGGAGTAGGCTTGCTCCATCCGACTCCGATATTTTCCCTCCCTCGTTCTTGGGGACGGCTCACCCCGGCGTTGTCGGAGCGCCGGGGCAAGGCGGAGCAGCGCTGCACATCTTCGCAGCTAACTGTCTCCGTCGAGCCCTCCTCCTCCTCCGCGAATTTTAAACTTATGTACTAATCATGTGTGTTTCTCCCTACAGGATCAGAGCGAGCATGCACGCGAGCATGCGGTGGGCCCGCCTCCCCGAGGTTCCCCGTGGATGCCCCTGCGGCCGAACGAGACTTAGTCTCGGTCGAGCGTCGGGGTAACTGAAGGGCCCACACCGCGGGAAAACGATCGCCGCGGCGCTGCTGGGTTTTTCCTCTCCCGTTCCAGAGGACTGGTTCGCGTTGGAAGGTCGATGGGAAAATGCTGCGTATGCCCTTAAGGCGAGGTAGCAGACTCGTGCCCCTTCCCGGGGCCGGGTTCAGAGTATTCTTCGTGCTGGTGGGGACCTATGCTCCACCGCGCTGGCCCCTAGAGTCGTTCGAGGAGTATCTGGACGGGCTTGGGAACTTTTTGTCCCAGTTCTCGGCCCGCCAGGTACTCGTCTTGGGGGACTTCAACGCACATGCTTCGGCATGGGGGTCCCCCAGGACGGACGCGAGGGGCGAGACGGTTTTGGAGTGGGCTGCTGGTCTCGATCTTCGGTTGCTCAACCGAGGATCGACCAGTACGTGCGTGCGATGGCAGGGTACAAGCATCGTGGATCTTTCATGGGCTTCCCCTGCCGCCGTACCGCGGGTCACGGGGTGGACGGTGGACGAGTCCACGGAGACTCTATCCGATCACTGGTACGTTCGGATAGAAGTCTCCGGGACCGCCCCGGGCCGCCAAGCTGGTCCACGCCAGCAGCGAAGGAGGTGGGCTCTCAGAGCCCTTGACGAGGACGCCCTGATGGCTGCCGTCCATGCCGTGGCTTGGTCGGAGCCGTCGGCCGAGCCCGTCACCGACGTGGAGGCGGAGGCCGACTGGTTCGATGGCGCCCTGACTGCAATCTGCAGGACGGCGATGCCGAGGGCCGGTCGACTTCCGCCCCGGAGGCCGGTGTACTGGTGGTCGGACGACATCGCGCGGCTACGAGCGAGTTGCGCGACGGCGCGACGCCGGTACACCAGGTCTCGGAGGAGGAGACGTCGGGACGAGGCACGGACGGCCCTGTTGTACGCTGAATATCGTCAGCTGACGGTTCAGCTGCAACAGGCCATCGGGAGGGCCAAGACCAGCGCTTGGGACGGACTTCTTCGTTCGTTGGATCGGGATCCGTGGGGGCGTCCATATAGGCTTGTCCTAAACAAGCTTAGGGCTTATGGCCCCCCGGTGACCGAGACGATGGAACCCCGGCTTCTTGGAGAGGTAGTCGATGCGTTGTTCCCATCTGGGAGCGCATCGGCCGCCTTCCCGACTCAGGTGGACGGGTGGTCCGCGGGGCTGGAGGTTACGGAGGAGGAGTTGGCCGGGGCGGTGAGACGTCTCGGGGCTCGGAATACGGCTCCGGGTCCCGACGGCGTCCCCGGCCGCGTGCTGGTCTTGGCCCTGCGCGTTCTGGGTCCCCGACTTCGGAGGCTTTTTACAGCCATCCTGAAGTCGGGGACGTACCCATCTCGGTGGCGGCTCGGACGCCTGGTCCTCCTGCGGAAGGAGGGCCGGGACGCTGAATCTCCCTCGGGCTATCGACCCATCGTGCTCCTGGATGAGATCGGGAAGCTCTACGAGAGAATCGTGGCTTCCCGACTCACCAGGCACCTGGAGCGGGTAGGACCCGACCTGGCCGAGTGCCAGTTCGGCTTCCGCCGGGGGCGGTCCACGATCGACGCGATCGATCGGGTCCGTACCTTGGCGGGCTCGGCTACTGCCCGGGGAGGGATGGCATTGGCGGTGTCCTTGGACATCGTCAATGCCTTCAACTCCCTCTCTTGGGAGGCCATCCGCAGGGGACTCGAACGACATGGAGTCCCTCAATACCTGCGGGTGGCGGTCGGCTCCTACCTTAGCGGCAGGTGCGTCGAGTACGTGGGCCGGGGTGGAAACACCTGCACGAGGGAGATTAGTCGCGGCGTACCCCAGGGGTCAGTTTTGGGACCCCTCCTGTGGGACGTGGGGTACGACGCGGCGCTGCGGGTCCTCCTTCCCACCGGTGTCAGCGTAGTCTGCTACGCTGACGATACCGTGTTGGTAGCCGGTGGGCGTACCAGCGGGAGGATCGTCCAGCGCGCCGAGGTGGGAGTGGCCACCGTGGCTTCCCTGATTCGGGGTATGGGTTTGGAGCTGGCTCCTCACAAGACGGAGGCGATGTGGTTCTTGGACCGTCATCTCCTCTGTCGAAATGGGAGGTCACTCGCCGATACCTGGATCCGAGTAGGGGACACCCGCATCCAGGTGAAGCCCGCGATAAAATATCTCGGACTTCACCTGGACGGCTCCTGGGCTTTTGGGCGCCACTTCGCGCTCCTGGCACCCAGGTTGGAAAAAGCGGCGGCCAGCTTGGGTCGCTTGCTGCCCAACCTGGGGGGTCCGGACGCGAGGGTACGCCGCCTTTATGCGGGCATCGTGCGGTCGATGGCACTATATGGAGCCCCGATCTGGGCGGACGCCCTGATGGCCAACCGGCGCAGCCGGGCACTGCTTCGCAGTGTTTGGCGGCGCCTTGCCATCAGGGTGATCAGGGGATACCGCACGGTGTCTCATGAGGCGGCGGGAACTCTGGCAGGGTTACCACCCCTGGAGCTCCTGGCGGAGCGCGAAGCGTTTGTCTACGGACACCTTCGTCTCTGCCAGGATGTCTCACCACAGTCGGAGGAGGCGGTCAGAGCCTGGGCCTGGCGGTCCTTGGTGGCCAAGTGGGAGGAGCGACTTCGCGCCACCCATGGGAGTCACCGGACCGTCGGGGCGGTATTGCCCATCCTCGATAGATGGGTGAGCCGAAGCCGAGGGCTATCCTACCGGACCACGCAGGTCCTCACCGGGCACGGATGCTTCGGTGAGTACCTGCGCCGGATAGGACGGGAAGCCACGGCGGCGTGTCACCACTGTGGTGACCAGAGGGACACGGCGCAGCACACACTGGAGTTTTGTCCAGCGTGGGAGGTGCGGCGTCGTGTCCTCCGGAGCGAGGTGGGCCAGGATCTGGCATTGCCATCCGTACTTAGACGGATGGTAGAGGATGCCAGATCCTGGCGGGCTATGGCGGCCTTCTGCGAGGCCGTCATGCGGGCGAAGGAAGCGGCGGAGAGGTATCGCGAAGTTAGCGATCCCTCCCGTCAACGGCGGCGACGCAGGCGACGCCGCCCTCCACCGGCGCCTGGGGATGTCCACCGTGTGGACATCGCCGGGCGCCCATAGGGGACTCAGTCTCCGGGGGGTGACAGCCCCTCGCGCGGGCCGCGGCGTAGCCGCGTACGCCACGGCCGTGACCCGCGCGGGGGGCCGTCCGGAGGGGTGACTCGGTCGTGATGGACGGGGGCCCATCGCGACCATTGCACGCCACCCCTCCGAGACGTGCAGCGACTTCGGACGTGGCCCTGAAGTCGCTGCAGGGGTATCCTTTGGGAGAGGGAGGGGTCACATCTTAGATGCGACCTCTCCCTTTCGGGATGGGAGCCTCCCAGACTTCTTCTGGGAGGCTCCAGACGCTGAGGGTGAGCCGGTCGCGTTCGTAAGAGATCCCGGCTCTCCCTCAGTAGCGTCGTTGGTGGCCACCGTGGGGTTTTAGCCGGTAAGAGTCCGGCATAACCTCGGAGTTCCCCCGAACTCCGAGGTATCCATGAGGATTTCCCCACGTTAAAAAAAAAAAAAAAAAAAAAAGGTTATATTACGTTATTGATGTATATAAAAGTCCCACGGAGACGTAGAGGCCAACTCGCCAGGAATGTTGTCAAATAATAGCGCCGAAAGGTTAGGTTGGGTTAGGTTAGGTTATATTACGTTATTGATGGATATGAAGGTCTCACGGAGACGTAGAGGCCAACTCGCCAGGAATGTTGTCAAATATTACCGCCGAGATGTTAGGTTGGGTTAGGTTAGGTTATATGACGTTATTGATGTATATGAAGGTCCCACGGAGAAGTAGAGGCCAACTCGCCAGGAATGTTGTCAAATAATGGCGCCGAGAGGTTGGGTTGTGTTAGGTTAGGTTATATTACGTTATTGATGTATATAAAGGCCCCACGGACATGTAGGGGCCAACTCGCCAGGAATGTGGTTAAACATTACCTCCGAGACGTTACTTTGGGTTAGGTTAGGTTATATTACGTTATTGATGTATATAAAAGCCCCACGGAAACGTAGAGGCCAACTCGCCATGAAAGTTTTCAAATATTATCGCCGAGATGTTAGGTTGGGTTAGGTTAGGTTATATTACGTTATTGGTGTATATAAGGGTCCCACGGAGACGTAGAGGCCAACTCGCCAGGTATGTTTTCAAATATTACCGCCGAGATGTTAGGTTGGGTTAGGTTAGGTTATATTACGTTATTGATGTATATAAAGGTCCCACGGAGACTTAGAGGCCAACAAGCCAGGAATGTGATCAAATATTACCGCCGATATGTAAGGTTGGGTTAGGTTAGGTTATATTACGTTATTGATGTATATAAAGGTCCCACGGAGACGTGGAGGCCAACTCGCCAGGAATGTTGTCAAATATTACCGCCGAGATGATAGGTTGGGTTAGGTTAGGTTATATTACGTTATTGTTGTATATAAAGTTCCGACGGAGACGTATAGGCCAACTCGCCAGGAATGTTGTCATATATTAGCGCCGAGTTGATAGGTTGGGTTAGGTTAGGTTATATTACGTTATTGATGTATATAAAGGTCCCACGGAGACGTAGAGGCCAACTCGCCAGGTATGTTGTCAAATATTAGCGCCGAGATGATATGTTGGGTTAGGTTAGGTTATATTACGTTATTGTTGTATATAAAGGTCAAACCGAGACGTAGAGGCCAACTCGCCATGAATATTTTCAAATATTACCGCCGAGATGTTAGGTTGGGTTAGGTTAGGTTATATTACGTTACTGATGTATATAAAGGTCCCACGGAGACGCAGAGGCTAACTCGCCAGGTATGTTGTCAAATATTAGCGCCGAGATGATAGGTTGTGTTAGGTTAGGTTATATTACGTTACTGATGTATATAAAGGTCCCACGGAGACGTAGATGCCAACAAGCCAGGAATGTGGTCAAATATTACCGCCGAGATGATAGACTGGGTTAGCCTAGCTTATACTATGTTATTGTTGTATATAAAAGTCCGACGGAGACGTATAGGCCAACTCGCCAGGAATGTTGTCAAATATTACCGCCGAGATGATAGGTTGGGTTAGGTTAGGTTATATTACGTTATTGATGTATATGAAGGTCAAACCGAGACGTAGAGGCCAACTCGCCAGGAATGTTGTCAAATATTACCGCCGAGATGTTAGGTTGGGTTAAGTTAGGTTATATTACGTTATTGATGTATATAAAGGTCCCACGGAGACGTAGATGCCAGCAAGCCAGGAATGTGGTCAAATATTACCGCCGAGATGTTAGGTTGGGTTAGGTTAGGTTATATTACGTTATAGATGTATTTAAAGGTCCCGCGGAGACGTAGAGGCCAGCAAGCCAGGAATGTGATCAAATATTACCGCCGAGATGTTAGGTTGGGTTAGGTTAGGTTATATTACGTTATTGATGTATATAAAGGTCCCACGGAGACGTAGATGCCAGCAAGCCAGGAATGTGGTCAAATATTACCGCCGAGATGTTAGGTTGGGTTAGGTTAGGTTATATTACGTTATGGATGTATTTAAAGGTCCCGCGGAGACGTAGAGGCCAGCAAGCCAGGAATGTGATCAAATATTACCGCCGAGATGTTAGGTTGGGTTAGGTTAGGTTATATTACGTTATTGATGTATATAAAGGTCCCACGGAGACGTAGATGTCAGCAAGCCAGGAATGTGGTCAAATATTACCGCCGAGATGTTAGGTTGGGTTAGGTTAGGTTATATTACGTTATGGATGTATTTAAAGGTCCCGCGGAGACGTAGAGGCCAGCAAGCCACGAATGTGATCAAATATTACCGCCGAGATGTTAGGTTGGGTTAGGTTAGGTTATATTACGTTATTGATGTATATAAAGGTCCCACGGAGACGTATAGGCCAACTCGCCGGGAATGTTGTCAAATATTACCGCCGAGATGTCAGCTTGGGTTAGGTTAGGTTATATTACGTTATGGATGTCTATATAGGTCCCACGGTGACGTAGAGGCCAACTCGCCAGGAATGTTTTCAAATATTACCGCCGAGATGTTAGGTTGGGTTAGGTTAGGTTATATCACGTTATAGATGTATATAAAGGTCCCGCGGAGACGTAGAGGCCAGCAACCCAGGAATGTGATCAAATATTACCGCCGAGATGTTAGGTTGGGATAGCTTAGGTTATATTACGTTATTGATGTATATAAAGGTCCCACGGAGACGTAGAGGCCAACAAGCCAGGAATGTGTTCAAATATTAACGCCGAGATGTTAGGTTGGGTTAGGTTAGGTTATATTACGTTATAGATGTATATAAAGGTCCCACGGAGACGTAGAGGCCAACTCGCCAGGAATGTTTTCAAATATTACCGCCGAGATGTTAGGTTGGGTTAGGTTAGGTTATATTACGTTATAGATGTATTTAAAGGTCCCGCGGAGATGTAGAGGCCAACAAGCCAGGAATTTGATCAAATATTACCGCCGAGATGTTAGTTTGGGTTAGGTTAGGTTATATTGCGTTATTGATGTATATAAAGGTCCCACGGAGACGTAGAGACCAACTAGCCAGGTATGTTTTCAAATATTACCGCCGAGATGTTAGGTTGGGTTAGATTAGGTTATATTACGTTATTGATGTATATAAAGGTCCCACGGAGACATAGAGGCCAACAAGCCAGGAATGTGTTCAAATATTACCGCCGAGATGTTAGATTGGGTTAGGTTAGGTTATATTACGTTATTGGTGTATAGAAAGATCCCACGGAGACGTAGAGGCCAACTCGCCAGGAATGTTGTCAAATATTATCACCGAGATGTTAGGTTGGGTTAGGTCAGGTTATATTACGTTATTGATGTATATAAAGGTCCCACGGAGACGTAGATGCCAACAAGCCAGGAATGTGGTCAAATATTACCGCCGAGATGTTATTTTGGGTTAGTATAGGTTATATTACGTTATTGATGTATATAAATGTACCACGGAGGCGTAGAGGCCAACTCGCCATGAATGTTTTCAAATATTACCGCCGAGATGTTAGGTTGGGTTAGGTTAGGTTATATTACGTTATAGATGTATTTAAAGGTCCCGCGGAGACGTAGAGGCCAACAAGCCAAGAATGTGATCAAATATTACCGCCGACATGATAGATTGGGTTAGGTTAGGTTATATTACGTTATTGATGTATATGAAGGTCAAACCGAGACGTAGAGGCCAACTCGCCATGAATGTTTTCAAATATTACCGCCGAGATGTTAGGTTGGGTTAAGTTAGGTTATATTACGTTATTGATGTATATAAAGGTCCCACGGAGACGTAGATGCCAGCAAGCCAGGAATGTGGTCAAATATTACCGCCGAGATGTTAGGTTGGGTTAGGTTAGGTTATATTACGTTATAGATGTATTTAAAGGTCCCGCGGAGACGTAGAGGCCAGCAAGCCAGGAATGTGATCAAATATTACCGCCGAGATGTTAGGTTGGGTTAGGTTAGGTTATATTACGTTATTGATGTATATAAAGGTCCCACGGAGACGTAGATGCCAGCAAGCCAGGAATGTGGTCAAATATTACCGCCGAGATGTTAGGTTGGGTTAGGTTAGGTTATATTACGTTATGGATGTATTTAAAGGTCCCGCGGAGACGTAGAGGCCAGCAAGCCAGGAATGTGATCAAATATTACCGCCGAGATGTTAGGTTGGGTTAGGTTAGGTTATATTACGTTATTGATGTATATAAAGGTCCCACGGAGACGTAGATGTCAGCAAGCCAGGAATGTGGTCAAATATTACCGCCGAGATGTTAGGTTGGGTTAGGTAAGGTTATATTACGTTATGGATGTATTTAAAGGTCCCGCGGAGACGTAGAGGCCAGCAAGCCACGAATGTGATCAAATATTACCGCCGAGATGTTAGGTTGGGTTAGGTTAGGTTATATTACGTTATTGATGTATATAAAGGTCCCACGGAGACGTATAGGCCAACTCGCCGGGAATGTTGTCAAATATTACCGCCGAGATGTTAGCTTGGGTTAGGTTAGGTTATATTACGTTATGGATGTCTATAAAGGTCCCACGGTGACGTAGAGGCCAACTCGCCAGGAATGTTTTCAAATATTACCGCCGAGATGTTAGGTTGGGTTAGGTTAGGTTATATCACGTTATAGATGTATATAAAGGTCCCGCGGAGACGTAGAGGCCAGCAACCCAGGAATGTGATCAAATATTACCGCCGAGATGTTAGGTTGGGATAGCTTAGGTTATATTACGTTATTGATGTATATAAAGGTCCCACGGAGACGTAGAGGCCAACAAGCCAGGAATGTGTTCAAATATTAACGCCGAGATGTTAGGTTGGGTTAGGTTAGGTTATATTACGTTATAGATGTATATAAAGGTCCCACGGAGACGTAGAGGCCAACTCGCCAGGAATGTTTTCAAATATTACCGCCGAGATGTTAGGTTGGGTTAGGTTAGGTTATATTACGTTATAGATGTATTTAAAGGTCCCGCGGAGATGTAGAGGCCAACAAGCCAGGAATTTGATCAAATATTACCGCCGAGATGTTAGTTTGGGTTAGGTTAGGTTATATTGCGTTATTGATGTATATAAAGGTCCCACGGAGACGTAGAGACCAACTAGCCAGGTATGTTTTCAAATATTACCGCCGAGATGTTAGGTTGGGTTAGATTAGGTTATATTACGTTATTGATGTATATAAAGGTCCCACGGAGACATAGAGGCCAACAAGCCAGGAATGTGTTCAAATATTATCGCCGAGATGTTAGATTGGGTTAGGTTAGGTTATATTACGTTATTGGTGTATAGAAAGATCCCACGGAGACGTAGAGGCCAACTCGCCAGGAATGTTGTCAAATATTATCACCGAGATGTTAGGTTGGGTTAGGTCAGGTTATATTACGTTATTGATGTATATAAAGGTCCCACGGAGACGTAGATGCCAACAAGCCAGGAATGTGGTCAAATATTACCGCCGAGATGTTATTTTGGGTTAGGTTAGGTTATATTACGTTATTGGTGTATATAAGGGTCCCACGGAGACGTAGAGGCCAACTCGCCAGGTATGTATTCAAATATTACCGCCGAGATGTTAGGTTGGGTTAGGTTAGGTTATATTACGTTATTGATGTATATAAAGGTCCCACGGAGACTTAGAGGCCAACAAGCCAGGAATGTGATCAAATATTACCGCCGAGATGTAAGGTTGGGTTAGGTTAGGTTATATTACGTTATTGATGTATATAAAGGTCCCACGGAGACGTGGAGGCCAACTCGCCAGGAATGTTGTCAAATATTACCGCCGAGATGATAGGTTGGGTTAGGTTAGGTTATATTACGTTATTGTTGTATATAAAGTTCCGACGGAGACGTATAGGCCAACTCGCCAGGAATGTTGTCATATATTAGCGCCGAGTTGATAGGTTGGGTTAGGTTAGGTTATATTACGTTATTGATGTATATAAAGGTCCCACGGAGACGTAGAGGCCAACTCGCCAGGTATGTTGTCAAATATTAGCGCCGAGATGATATGTTGGGTTAGGTTAGGTTATATTACGTTATTGTTGTATATAAAGGTCAAACCGAGACGTATAGGCCAACTCGCCATGAATATTTTCAAATATTACCGCCGAGATGTTAGGTTGGGTTAGGTTAGGTTATATTACGTTACTGATGTATATAAAGGTCCCACGGAGACGCAGAGGCTAACTCGCCAGGTATGTTGTCAAATATTAGCGCCGAGATGATAGGTTGTGTTAGGTTAGGTTATATTACGTTACTGATGTATATAAAGGTCCCACGGAGACGTAGATGCCAACAAGCCAGGAATGTGGTCAAATATTACCGCCGAGATGATAGACTGGGTTAGCCTAGCTTATACTATGTTATTGTTGTATATAAAAGTCCGACGGAGACGTATAGGCCAACTCGCCAGGAATGTTGTCAAATATTACCGCCGAGATGATAGGTTGGGTTAGGTTAGGTTATATTACGTTATTGATGTATATGAAGGTCAAACCGAGACGTAGAGGCCAACTCGCCAGGAATGTTGTCAAATATTACCGCCGAGATGTTAGGTTGGGTTAAGTTAGGTTATATTACGTTATTGATGTATATAAAGGTCCCACGGAGACGTAGATGCCAGCAAGCCAGGAATGTGGTCAAATATTACCGCCGAGATGTTAGGTTGGGTTAGGTTAGGTTATATTACGTTATAGATGTATTTAAAGGTCCCGCGGAGACGTAGAGGCCAGCAAGCCAGGAATGTGATCAAATATTACCGCCGAGATGTTAGGTTGGGTTAGGTTAGGTTATATTACGTTATTGATGTATATAAAGGTCCCACGGAGACGTAGATGCCAGCAAGCCAGGAATGTGTTCAAATATTAACGCCGAGATGTTAGGTTGGGTTAGGTTAGGTTATATTACGTTATAGATGTATTTAAAGGACCCGCGGAGACGTAGAGGCCAACAAGCCAGGAATGTGATCATATATTACCGCCGAGATGTTAGGTTGGGTTAGGTTAGGTTATATTACGTTATTGATGTGTAAAAAGATCCCACGGAGACGGAGAAGCCAACTCGCCAGGAATGTTGTCAAATATTACCGCCGAGATGTTAGGTTGGGTTAGGTTAGGTTATATAACGTTATGGATGTATATAAAGGTCCCACGTAGGCGTAGAGGCCAACTCGCCAGGAATGTTGTCAAATATTACCGCCGAGGTGTTAGGTTGGGTTAGGTTAGGTTATATTACGTTATAGATGTATATAAAGGTCCCACGGAGACGTAGATGCCAACAAGCCAGGAATGTTGTCAAATATTACCGCCGAGGTGTTAGGTTGGGTTAGGTTAGGTTATATTACGTTATAGATGTATATAAAGGTCCCACGGAGACGTAGATGCCAACAAGCCAGGAATGTGGTCAAATATTACCGCCGAGATAATAGGCTGGGTTAGCCTAGCTTATACTATGTTATTGTTGTATATAAAGGTCCGACGGAGACGTATAGGCCAACTCGCCAGGAATGTTGTCAAATATTACCGCCGAGATGTTAGGTTGGGTTAGGTTAGGTTATATTACGTTATTGATGTATATAAAGGTCCCACGGAGACGTAGATGCCAGCAAGCCAGGAATGTGGTCAAATATTACCGCCGAGATGTTAGGTTGGTTTAGGTTAGGTTATATTACGTTATAGATGTATATAAAGGTCCCACGGAGAGGTAGAGGCCAACTCGCCAGGAATGTTTTCAAATATTACCGCCGAGATGTTAGGTTGGGTTAGGTTAGGTTATATTACGTTATAGATGTATTTAAAGGTCCCGCGGAGAGGTAGAGGCCAACAAGCCAGGAATGTGGTCAAATATTACCGCCGAGATGATAGACTGGGTTAGGTTAGGTTATATTACGTTATAGATGTATATAAAGGTCCCACGGAGACGTATAGGCCAACTCGCCGGGAATGTTGTCAAATATTACCGCCGAGATGTTAGCTTGGGTTAGGTTAGGTTATATTACGTTATGGATGTCTATAAAGGTCCCACGGTGACGTAGAGGCCAACTCGCCAGGAATGTTTTCAAATATTACCGCCGAGATGTTAGGTTGGGTTAGGTTAGGTTATATCACGTTATAGATGTATATAAAGGTCCCGCGGAGACGTAGAGGCCAGCAACCCAGGAATGTGATCAAATATTACCGCCGAGATGTTAGGTTGGGATAGCTTAGGTTATATTACGTTATTAATGTATATAAAGGTCCCACGGAGACGTAGAGGCCAACAAGCCAGGAATGTGTTCAAATATTAACGCCGAGATGTTAGGTTGGGTTAGGTTAGGTTATATTACGTTATAGATGTATTTAAAGGTCCCGCGGAGACGTATAGGCCAACTCGCCGGGAATGTTGTCAAATAACACCGCCGAGATGTTAGCTTGGGTTAGGTTAGGTTATATTACGTTATGGATGTCTATAAAGGTCCCACGGTGACGTAGAGGCCAACTCGCCAGGAATGTTTTCAAATATTACCGCCGAGATGTTAGGTTGGGTTAGGTTAGGTTATATCACGTTATAGATGTATATAAAGGTCCCGCGGAGACGTAGAGGCCAGCAAGCCAGGAATGTGATCAAATATTACCGCCGAGATGTTAGGTTGGGTTAGGTTAGGTTATATTACGTTATTGATGTATATAAAGGTCCCACGGTGACGTAGAGGCCAACAAGCCAGGAATGTGTTCAAATATTAACGCCGAGATGTTAGGTTGGGTTAGGTTAGGTTATATTACGTTATTGATGTATATAAATGTACCACGGAGACGTAGAGGCCAACTCGCCATGAATGTTTTCAAATATTACCGCCGAGATGTTAGGTTCGGTTAGGTTAGGTTATATTATTTTATTGATGTATAAAAAGATCCCACGGAGACGTAGAGGCCAACTCGCCAGGTATGTTTTCAAATACTACCTCCGAGATGTTAGGTTGGGTTAGGTTAGGTTATATTACGTTATTGATGTGTAAAAAGATCCCACGGACACGGAGAATCCAACTCGCCAGGAATGTTGTCAAATATTACCGCCGAGATGTTAGGTTGGGTTAGGTTAGGTTATATAACGTTATGGATGTATATAAAGGTCCCACGTAGGCGTAGAGGCCAACTCGCCAGGAATGTTGTCAAATAATAGCGCCGAAAGGTTAGGTTGGGTTAGGTTAGGTTATATTACGTTATTGATGTATATAAAAGTCCCACGGAGACGTAGAGGCCAACTCGCCAGGAGTGTTGTCAAATAATAGCGCCGAGAGGTTAGGTTGGGTTATATAAGCTTATATTACGTTATTGATGGATATGAAGGTCTCACGGAGACGTAGAGGCCAACAAGCCAGGAATGTGGTCAAATATTACCGCCGAGATGATAGACTGGGTTAGCCTAGCTTATACTATGTTATTGTTGTATATAAAAGTCCGACGGAGACGTATAGGCCAACTCGCCAGGAATGTTGTCAAATATTACCGCCGAGATGATAGGTTGGGTTAGGTTAGGTTATATTACGTTATTGATGTATATGAAGGTCAAACCGAGACGTAGAGGCCAACTCGCCAGGAATGTTGTCAAATATTACCGCCGAGATGTTAGGTTGGGTTAAGTTAGGTTATATTACGTCATTGATGTATATAAAGGTCCCACGGAGACGTAGATGCCAGCAAGCCAGGAATGTGGTCAAATATTACCGCCGAGATGTTAGGTTGGGTTAGGTTAGGTTATATTACGTTATAGATGTATTTAAAGGTCCCGCGGAGACGTAGAGGCCAGCAAGCCAGTAATGTGATCAAATATTACCGCCGAGATGTTAGGTTGGGTTAGGTTAGGTTATATTACGTTATTGATGTATATAAAGGTCCCACGGAGACGTAGAGGCCAACAAGCCAGGAATGTGTTCAAATATTAACGCCGAGATGTTAGGTTGGGTTAGGTTAGGTTATATTACGTTATAGATGTATTTAAAGGACCCGCGGAGACGTAGAGGCCAACAAGCCAGGAATGTGATCATATATTACCGCCGAGATGTTAGGTTGGGTTAGGTTAGGTTATATTACGTTATTGATGTGTAAAAAGATCCCACGGAGACGGAGAAGCCAACTCGCCAGGAATGTTGTCAAATATTACCGCCGAGATGTTAGGTTGGGTTAGGTTAGGTTATATAACGTTATGGATGTATATAAAGGTCCCACGTAGGCGTAGAGGCCAACTCGCCAGGAATGTTGTCAAATATTACCGCCGAGGTGTTAGGTTCGGTTAGGTTAGGTTATATTATTTTATTGATGTATAAAAAGATCCCACGGAGACGTAGAGGCCAACTCGCCAGGTATGTTTTCAAATACTACCTCCGAGATGTTAGGTTGGGTTAGGTTAGGTTATATTACGTTATTGATGTGTAAAAAGATCCCACGGACACGGAGAATCCAACTCGCCAGGAATGTTGTCAAATATTACCGCCGAGATGTTAGGTTGGGTTAGGTTAGGTTATATAACGTTATGGATGTATATAAAGGTCCCACGTAGGCGTAGAGGCCAACTCGCCAGGAATGTTGTCAAATAATAGCGCCGAAAGGTTAGGTTGGGTTAGGTTAGGTTATATTACGTTATTGATGTATATAAAAGTCCCACGGAGACGTAGAGGCCAACTCGCCAGGAGTGTTGTCAAATAATAGCGCCGAGAGGTTAGGTTGGGTTATATAAGCTTATATTACGTTATTGATGGATATGAAGGTCTCACGGAGACGTAGAGGCCAACAAGCCAGGAATGTGGTCAAATATTACCGCCGAGATGATAGACTGGGTTAGCCTAGCTTATACTATGTTATTGTTGTATATAAAAGTCCGACGGAGACGTATAGGCCAACTCGCCAGGAATGTTGTCAAATATTACCGCCGAGATGATAGGTTGGGTTAGGTTAGGTTATATTACGTTATTGATGTATATGAAGGTCAAACCGAGACGTAGAGGCCAACTCGCCAGGAATGTTGTCAAATATTACCGCCGAGATGTTAGGTTGGGTTAAGTTAGGTTATATTACGTCATTGATGTATATAAAGGTCCCACGGAGACGTAGATGCCAGCAAGCCAGGAATGTGGTCAAATATTACCGCCGAGATGTTAGGTTGGGTTAGGTTAGGTTATATTACGTTATAGATGTATTTAAAGGTCCCGCGGAGACGTAGAGGCCAGCAAGCCAGTAATGTGATCAAATATTACCGCCGAGATGTTAGGTTGGGTTAGGTTAGGTTATATTACGTTATTGATGTATATAAAGGTCCCACGGAGACGTAGAGGCCAACAAGCCAGGAATGTGTTCAAATATTAACGCCGAGATGTTAGGTTGGGTTAGGTTAGGTTATATTACGTTATAGATGTATTTAAAGGACCCGCGGAGACGTAGAGGCCAACAAGCCAGGAATGTGATCATATATTACCGCCGAGATGTTAGGTTGGTTTAGGTTAGGTTATATTACGTTATAGATGTATTTAAAGGTCCCGCGGAGACGTAGAGGCCAGCAAGCCAGGAATGTGATCAAATATTACCGCCGAGATGTTAGGTTGGGTTAGGTTAGGTTATATTACGTTATTGATGTATATAAAGGTCCCACGGAGACGTATAGGCCAACTCGCCGGGAATGTTGTCAAATATTACCGCCGAGATGTTAGCTTGGGTTAGGTTAGGTTATATTACGTTATGGATGTCTATAAAGGTCCCACGGTGACGTAGAGGCCAACTCGCCAGGAATGTTTTCAAATATTACCGCCGAGATGTTAGGTTGGGTTAGGTTAGGTTATATCACGTTATAGATGTATATAAAGGTCCCGCGGAGACGTAGAGGCCAGCAACACAGGAATGTGATCAAATATTACCGCCGAGATGTTAGGTTGGGATAGCTTAGGTTATATTACGTTATTGATGTATATAAAGGTCCCACGGAGACGTAGAGGCCAACAAGCCAGGAATGTGTTCAAATATTAACGCCGAGATGTTAGGTTGGGTTAGGTTAGGTTATATTACGTTATAGATGTATTTAAAGGACCCGCGGAGACGTAGAGGCCAACAAGCCAGGAATGTGATCATATATTACCGCCGAGATGTTAGGTTGGGTTAGGTTAGGTTATATTACGTTATTGATGTGTAAAAAGATCCCACGGAGACGGAGAAGCCAACTCGCCAGGAATGTTGTCAAATATTACCGCCGAGATGTTAGGTTGGGTTAGGTTAGGTTATATCACGTTATAGATGTATATAAAGGTCCCGCGGAGACGTAGAGGCCAGCAAGCCAGGAATGTGATCAAATATTACCGCCGAGATGTTAGGTTGGGTTAGGTTAGGTTATATTACGTTATTGATGTATATAAAGGTCCCACGGAGACGTAGAGGCCAACAAGCCAGGAATGTGTTCAAATATTAACGCCGAGATGTTAGGTTGGGTTAGGTTAGGTTATATTACGTTATTGATGTATATAAATGTACCACGGAGACGTAGAGGCCAACTCGCCATGAATGTTTTCAAATATTACCGCCGAGATGTTAGGTTCGGTTAGGTTAGGTTATATTATTTTATTGATGTATAAAAAGATCCCACGGAGACGTAGAGGCCAACTCGCCAGGTATGTTTTCAAATACTACCTCCGAGATGTTAGGTTGGGTTAGGTTAGGTTATATTACGTTATTGATGTGTAAAAAGATCCCACGGACACGGAGAAGCCAACTCGCCAGGAATGTTGTCAAATATTACCGCCGAGATGTTAGGTTGGGTTAGGTTAGGTTATATAACGTTATGGATGTATATAAAGGTCCCACGTAGGCGTAGAGGCCAACTCGCCAGGAATGTTGTCAAATATTACCGCCGAGGTGTTAGGTTGGGTTAGGTTAGGTTATATTACGTTATAGATGTATATAAAGGTCCCACGGAGACGTAGATGCCAACAAGCCAGGAATGTGGTCAAATATTACCGCCGAGATGATAGACTGGGTTAGCCTAGCTTATACTATGTTATTGTTGTATATAAAAGTCCGACGGAGACGTATAGGCCAACTCGCCAGGAATGTTGTCAAATATTACCGCCGAGATGATAGGTTGGGTTAGGTTAGGTTATATTACGTTATTGATGTATATGAAGGTCA
This sequence comes from Xylocopa violacea, assembly GCA_963969225.1. Classification (NCBI taxonomy): domain Eukaryota; kingdom Metazoa; phylum Arthropoda; class Insecta; order Hymenoptera; family Apidae; genus Xylocopa; species Xylocopa violacea. Next base: position 158,699 of record CAXAJV010000410.1, on the reverse strand, counting down.
AACCGAGACGTAGAGGCCAACTCGCCAGGAATGTTGTCAAATATTACCGCCGAGATGTTAGGTTGGGTTAAGTTAGGTTATATTACGTTGTTGATGTATATAAAGGTCCCACGGAGACGTAGATGCCAGCAAGCCAGGAATGTGGTCAAATATTACCGCCGAGATGTTAGGTTGGGTTAGGTTAGGTTATATTACGTTATAGATGTATTTAAAGGTCCCGCGGAGACGTAGAGGCCAGCAAGCCAGTAATGTGATCAAATATTACCGCCGAGATGTTAGGTTGGGTTAGGTTAGGTTATATTACGTTATTGATGTATATAAAGGTCCCACGCAGACGTAGAGGCCAACAAGCCAGGAATGTGTTCAAATATTAACGCCGAGATGTTAGGTTGGGTTAGGTTAGGTTATATTACGTTATAGATGTATTTAAAGGTCCCGCGGAGACGTAGAGGCCAACAAGCCAGGAATGTGTTCAAATATTAACGCCGAGATGTTAGGTTGGGTTAGGTTAGGTTATATTACGTTATTGATGTATATAAATGTACCACGGAGACGTAGAGGCCAACTCGCCATGAATGTTTTCAAATATTACCGCCGAGATGTTAGGTTCGGTTAGGTTAGGTTATATTATTTTATTGATGTATAAAAAGATCCCACGGAGACGTAGAGGCCAACTCGCCAGGTATGTTTTCAAATACTACCTCCGAGATGTTAGGTTGGGTTAGGTTAGGTTATATTACGTTATTGATGTGTAAAAAGATCCCACGGACACGGAGAAGCCAACTCGCCAGGAATGTTGTCAAATATTACCGCCGAGATGTTAGGTTGGGTTAGGTTAGGTTATATAACGTTATGGATGTATATAAAGGTCCCACGTAGGCGTAGAGGCCAACTCGCCAGGAATGTTGTCAAATATTACCGCCGAGGTGTTAGGTTGGGTTAGGTTAGGTTATATTACGTTATAGATGTATATAAAGGTCCCACGGAGACGTAGATGCCAACAAGCCAGGAATGTGGTCAAATATTACCGCCGAGATGATAGACTGGGTTAGCCTAGCTTATACTATGTTATTGTTGTATATAAAAGTCCGACGGAGACGTATAGGCCAACTCGCCAGGAATGTTGTCAAATATTACCGCCGAGATGATAGGTTGGGTTAGGTTAGGTTATATTACGTTATTGATGTATATGAAGGTCAAACCGAGACGTAGAGGCCAACTCGCCAGGAATGTTGTCAAATATTACCGCCGAGATGTTAGGTTGGGTTAAGTTAGGTTATATTACGTTGTTGATGTATATAAAGGTCCCACGGAGACGTAGATGCCAGCAAGCCAGGAATGTGGTCAAATATTACCGCCGAGATGTTAGGTTGGGTTAGGTTAGGTTATATTACGTTATAGATGTATTTAAAGGTCCCGCGGAGACGTAGAGGCCAGCAAGCCAGTAATGTGATCAAATATTACCGCCGAGATGTTAGGTTGGGTTAGGTTAGGTTATATTACGTTATTGATGTATATAAAGGTCCCACGCAGACGTAGAGGCCAACAAGCCAGGAATGTGTTCAAATATTAACGCCGAGATGTTAGGTTGGGTTAGGTTAGGTTATATTACGTTATAGATGTATTTAAAGGTCCCGCGGAGACGTAGAGGCCAACAAGCCAGGAATGTGATCATATATTACCGCCGAGATGTTAGGTTGGGTTAGGTTAGGTTATATTACGTTATTGATGTGTAAAAAGATCCCACGGAGACGGAGAAGCCAACTCGCCAGGAATGTTGTCAAATATTACCGCCGAGATGTTAGGTTGGGTTAGGTTAGGTTATATAACGTTATGGATGTATATAAATGTCCCACGTAGGCGTAGAGGCCAACTCGCCAGGAATGTTGTCAAATATTACCGACGAGGTGTTAGGTTGGGTTAGGTTAGGTTATATTACGTTATAGATGTATATAAAGGTCCCACGGAGACGTAGATGCCAACAAGCCAGGAATGTTGTCAAATATTACCGCCGAGGTGTTAGGTTGGGTTAGGTTAGGTTATATTACGTTATAGATGTATATAAAGGTCCCACGGAAAAGTAGATGCCAACAAGCCAGGAATGTGGTCAAATATTACCGCCGAGATAATAGGCTGGGTTAGCCTAGCTTATACTATGTTATTGTTGTATATAAAGGTCCGACGGAGACGTATAGGCCAACTCGCCAGGAATGTTGTCAAATATTACCGCCGAGATGTTAGGTTGGGTTAGGTTAGGTTATATCACGTTATAGATGTATATAAAGGTCCCGCGGAGACGTAGAGGCCAGCAACCCAGGAATGTGATCAAATATTACCGCCGAGATGTTAGGTTGGGATAGCTTAGGTTATATTACGTTATTGATGTATATAAAGGTCCCACGGAGACGTAGATGTCAGCAAGCCAGGAATGTGGTCAAATATTACCGCCGAGATGTTAGGTTGGTTTAGGTTAGGTTATATTACGTTATAGATGTATTTAAAGGTCCCGCGGAGACGTAGAGGCCAGCAAGCCAGGAATGTGATCAAATATTACCGCCGAGATGTTAGGTTGGGTTAGGTTAGGTTATATTACGTTATTGATGTATATAAAGGTCCCACGGAGACGTATAGGCCAACTCGCCGGGAATGTTGTCAAATATTACCGCCGAGATGTTAGCTTGGGTTAGGTTAGGTTATATTACGTTATGGATGTCTATAAAGGTCCCACGGTGACGTAGAGGCCAACTCGCCAGGAATGTTTTCAAATATTACCGCCGAGATGTTAGGTTGGGTTAGGTTAGGTTATATCACGTTATAGATGTATATAAAGGTCCCGCGGAGACGTAGAGGCCAGCAACCCAGGAATGTGATCAAATATTACCGCCGAGATGTTAGGTTGGGATAGCTTAGGTTATATTACGTTATTGATGTATATAAAGGTCCCACGGAGACGTAGAGGCCAACAAGCCAGGAATGTGTTCAAATATTAACGCCGAGATGTTAGGTTGGGTTAGGTTAGGTTATATTACGTTATAGATGTATTTAAAGGTCCCGCGGAGACGTATAGGCCAACTCGCCGGGAATGTTGTCAAATAACACCGCCGAGATGTTAGCTTGGGTTAGGTTAGGTTATATTACGTTATGGATGTCTATAAAGGTCCCACGGTGACGTAGAGGCCAACTCGCCAGGAATGTTTTCAAATATTACCGCCGAGATGTTAGGTTGGGTTAGGTTAGGTTATATTACGTTATTGATGTGTAAAAAGATCCCACGGAGACGGAGAAGCCAACTCGCCAGGAATGTTGTCAAATATTACCGCCGAAATGTTAGGTTGGGTTAGGTTAGGTTATATTACGTTATTGATGTATATAAATGTACCACGGAGACGTAGAGGCCAACTCGCCATGAATGTTTTCAAATATTACCGCCGAGATGTTAGGTTCGGTTAGGTTAGGTTATATTATGTTATTGATGTATAAAAAGATCCCACGGAGACGTAGAGGCCAACTCGCCAGGTATGTTTTCAAACACTACCTCCGAGATGTTAGGTTGGGTTAGGTTAGGTTATATTACGTTATTGATGTGTAAAAAGATCCCACGGACACGGAGAAGCCAACTCGCCAGGAATGTTGTCAAATATTACCGCCGAGATGTTAGGTTGGGTTAGGTTAGGTTATATAACGTTATGGATGTATATAAAGGTCCCACGTAGGCGTAGAGGCCAACTCGCCAGGAATGTTGTCAAATATTACCGCCGAGGTGTTAGGTTGGGTTAGGTTAGGTTATATTACGTTATAGATGTATATAAAGGTCCCACGGAGACGTAGATGCCAACAAGCCAGGAATGTGGTCAAATATTACCGCCGAGATGATAGACTGGGTTAGCCTAGCTTATACTATGTTATTGTTGTATATAAAAGTCCGACGGAGACGTATAGGCCAACTCGCCAGGAATGTTGTCAAATATTACCGCCGAGATGATAGGTTGGGTTAGGTTAGGTTATATTACGTTATTGATGTATATGAAGGTCAAACCGAGACGTAGAGGCCAACTCGCCAGGAATGTTGTCAAATATTACCGCCGAGATGTTAGGTTGGGTTAAGTTAGGTTATATTAAGTTATTGATGTATATAAAGGTCCCACGGAGACGTAGATGCCAGCAAGCCAGGAGTGTGGTCAAATATTACCGCCGAGATGTTAGGTTGGGTTAGGTTAGGTTATATTACGTTATAGATGTATTTAAAGGTCCCGCGGAGACGTAGAGGCCAGCAAGCCAGGAATGTGATCAAATATTACCGCCGAGATGTTAGGTTGGGTTAGGTTAGGTTATATTACGTTATTGATGTATATAAAGGTCCCACGGAGACGTAGATGCCAGCAAGCCAGGAATGTGGTCAAATATTACCGCCGAGATGTTAGGTTGGGTTAGGTTAGGTTATATTACGTTATGGATGTATTTAAAGGTCCCGCGGAGACGTAGAGGCCAGCAAGCCAGGAATGTGATCAAATATTACCGCCGAGATGTTAGGTTGGGTTAGGTTAGGTTATATTACGTTATTGATGTATATAAAGGTCCCACGGAGACGTAGATGTCAGCAAGCCAGGAATGTGGTCAAATATTACCGCCGAGATGTTAGGTTGGGTTAGGTTAGGTTATATTACGTTATGGATGTATTTAAAGGTCCCGCGGAGACGTAGAGGCCAGCAAGCCAGGAATGTGATCAAATATTACCGCCGAGATGTTAGGTTGGGTTAGGTTAGGTTATATTACGTTATTGATGTATATAAAGGTCCCACAGAGACGTATAGGCCAACTCGCCGGGAATGTTGTCAAATATTACCGCCGAGATGTTAGCTTGGGTTAGGTTAGGTTATATTACGTTATGGATGTCTATAAAGGTCCCACGGTGACGTAGAGACCAACTCGCCAGGAATGTTTTCAAATATTACCGCCGAGATGATAGGTTGGGTTAGGTTAGGTTATATCACGTTATAGATGTATATAAAGGTCCCGCGGAGACGTAGAGGCCAGCAACCCAGGAATGTGATCAAATATTACCGCCGAGATGTTAGGTTGGGATAGCTTAGGTTATATTACGTTATTGATGTATATAAAGGTCCCACGGAGACGTAGAGGCCAACAAGCCAGGAATGTGTTCAAATATTAACGCCGAGATGTTAGGTTGGGTTAGGTTAGGTTATATTACGTTATAGATGTATTTAAAGGTCCCGCGGAGACGTATAGGCCAACTCGCCGGGAATGTTGTCAAATAACACCGCCGAGATGTTAGCTTGGGTTAGGTTAGGTTATATTACGTTATGGATGTCTATAAAGGTCCCACGGTGACGTAGAGGCCAACTCGCCAGGAATGTTTTCAAATATTACCGCCGAGATGTTAGGTTGGGTTAGGTTAGGTTATATCACGTTATAGATGTATATAAAGGTCCCGCGGAGACGTAGAGGCCAGCAACCCAGGAATGTGATCAAATATTACCGCCGAGATGTTAGGTTGGGATAGCTTAGGTTATATTACGTTATTGATGTATATAAAGGTCCCACGGAGACGTAGAGGCCAACAAGCCAGGAATGTGTTCAAATATTAACGCCGAGATGTTAGGTTGGGTTAGGTTAGGTTATATTACGTTATAGATGTATTTAAAGGTCCCGCGGAGACGTATAGGCCAACTCGCCGGGAATGTTGTCAAATAACACCGCCGAGATGTTAGCTTGGGTTAGGTTAGGTTATATTACGTTATGGATGTCTATAAAGGTCCCACGGTGACGTAGAGGCCAACTCGCCAGGAATGTTTTCAAATATTACCGCCGAGATGTTAGGTTGGGTTAGGTTAGGTTATATTACGTTATTGATGTGTAAAAAGATCCCACGGAGACGGAGAAGCCAACTCGCCAGGAATGTTGTCAAATATTACCGCCGAAATGTTAGGTTGGGTTAGGTTAGGTTATATTACGTTATTGATGTATATAAATGTACCACGGAGACGTAGAGGCCAACTCGCCATGAATGTTTTCAAATATTACCGCCGAGATGTTAGGTTCGGTTAGGTTAGGTTATATTATGTTATTGATGTATAAAAAGATCCCACGGAGACGTAGAGGCCAACTCGCCAGGTATGTTTTCAAACACTACCTCCGAGATGTTAGGTTGGGTTAGGTTAGGTTATATTACGTTATTGATGTGTAAAAAGATCCCACGGACACGGAGAAGCCAACTCGCCAGGAATGTTGTCAAATATTACCGCCGAGATGTTAGGTTGGGTTAGGTTAGGTTATATAACGTTATGGATGTATATAAAGGTCCCACGTAGGCGTAGAGGCCAACTCGCCAGGAATGTTGTCAAATATTACCGCCGAGGTGTTAGGTTGGGTTAGGTTAGGTTATATTACGTTATAGATGTATATAAAGGTCCCACGGAGACGTAGATGCCAACAAGCCAGGAATGTGGTCAAATATTACCGCCGAGATGATAGACTGGGTTAGCCTAGCTTATACTATGTTATTGTTGTATATAAAAGTCCGACGGAGACGTATAGGCCAACTCGCCAGGAATGTTGTCAAATATTACCGCCGAGATGATAGGTTGGGTTAGGTTAGGTTATATTACGTTATTGATGTATATGAAGGTCAAACCGAGACGTAGAGGCCAACTCGCCAGGAATGTTGTCAAATATTACCGCCGAGATGTTAGGTTGGGTTAAGTTAGGTTATATTAAGTTATTGATGTATATAAAGGTCCCACGGAGACGTAGATGCCAGCAAGCCAGGAGTGTGGTCAAATATTACCGCCGAGATGTTAGGTTGGGTTAGGTTAGGTTATATTACGTTATAGATGTATTTAAAGGTCCCGCGGAGACGTAGAGGCCAGCAAGCCAGGAATGTGATCAAATATTACCGCCGAGATGTTAGGTTGGGTTAGGTTAGGTTATATTACGTTATTGATGTATATAAAGGTCCCACGGAGACGTAGATGCCAGCAAGCCAGGAATGTGGTCAAATATTACCGCCGAGATGTTAGGTTGGGTTAGGTTAGGTTATATTACGTTATGGATGTATTTAAAGGTCCCGCGGAGACGTAGAGGCCAGCAAGCCAGGAATGTGATCAAATATTACCGCCGAGATGTTAGGTTGGGTTAGGTTAGGTTATATTACGTTATTGATGTATATAAAGGTCCCACGGAGACGTAGATGTCAGCAAGCCAGGAATGTGGTCAAATATTACCGCCGAGATGTTAGGTTGGGTTAGGTTAGGTTATATTACGTTATGGATGTATTTAAAGGTCCCGCGGAGACGTAGAGGCCAGCAAGCCAGGAATGTGATCAAATATTACCGCCGAGATGTTAGGTTGGGTTAGGTTAGGTTATATTACGTTATTGATGTATATAAAGGTCCCACAGAGACGTATAGGCCAACTCGCCGGGAATGTTGTCAAATATTACCGCCGAGATGTTAGCTTGGGTTAGGTTAGGTTATATTACGTTATGGATGTCTATAAAGGTCCCACGGTGACGTAGAGACCAACTCGCCAGGAATGTTTTCAAATATTACCGCCGAGATGATAGGTTGGGTTAGGTTAGGTTATATCACGTTATAGATGTATATAAAGGTCCCGCGGAGACGTAGAGGCCAGCAACCCAGGAATGTGATCAAATATTACCGCCGAGATGTTAGGTTGGGATAGCTTAGGTTATATTACGTTATTGATGTATATAAAGGTCCCACGGAGACGTAGAGGCCAACAAGCCAGGAATGTGTTCAAATATTAACGCCGAGATGTTAGGTTGGGTTAGGTTAGGTTATATTACGTTATAGATGTATTTAAAGGTCCCGCGGAGACGTATAGGCCAACTCGCCGGGAATGTTGTCAAATAACACCGCCGAGATGTTAGCTTGGGTTAGGTTAGGTTATATTACGTTATGGATGTCTATAAAGGTCCCACGGTGACGTAGAGGCCAACTCGCCAGGAATGTTTTCAAATATTACCGCCGAGATGTTAGGTTGGGTTAGGTTAGGTTATATTACGTTATTGATGTGTAAAAAGATCCCACGGAGACGGAGAAGCCAACTCGCCAGGAATGTTGTCAAATATTACCGCCGAGATGTTAGGTTGGGTTAGGTTAGGTTATATTACGTTATTGATGTATATAAAGGTCCCGCGGAGACGTAGAGGCCAGCAAGCCAGGAATGTGATCAAATATTACCGCCGAGATGTTAGGTTGGGTTAGGTTAGGTTATATTACGTTATTGATGTATATAAAGGTCCCACGGAGACGTAGATGTCAGCAAGCCAGGAATGTGGTCAAATATTACCGCCGAGATGTTAGGTTGGGTTAGGTTAGGTTATATTACGTTATGGATGTATTTAAAGGTCCCGCGGAGACGTAGAGGCCAGCAAGCCAGGAATGTGATCAAATATTACCGCCGAGATGTTAGGTTGGGTTAGGTTAGGTTATATTACGTTATTGATGTATATAAAGGTCCCACGGAGACGTAGATGTCAGCAAGCCAGGAATGTGGTCAAATATTACCGCCGAGATGTTAGGTTGGGTTAGGTTATGTTATATTACGTTATGGATGTATTTAAAGGTCCCGCGGAGACGTAGAGGCCAGCAAGCCAGGAATGTGATCAAATATTACCGCCGAGATGTTAGGTTGGGTTAGGTTAGGTTATATTACGTTATTGATGTATATAAAGGTCCCACAGAGACGTATAGGCCAACTCGCCGGGAATGTTGTCAAATATTACCGCCGAGATGTTAGCTTGGGTTAGGTTAGGTTATATTACGTTATGGATGTCTATAAAGGTCCCACGGTGACGTAGAGACCAACTCGCCAGGAATGTTTTCAAATATTACCGCCGAGATGTTAGGTTGGGTTAGGTTAGGTTATATCACGTTATAGATGTATATAAAGGTCCCGCGGAGACGTAGAGGCCAGCAACCCAGGAATGTGATCAAATATTACCGCCGAGATGTTAGGTTGGGATAGCTTAGGTTATATTACGTTATTGATGTATATAAAGGTCCCACGGAGACGTAGAGGCCAACAAGCCAGGAATGTGTTCAAATATTAACGCCGAGATGTTAGGTTGCGTTAGGTTAGGTTATATTACGTTATTGATGTGTAAAAAGATCCCACGGAGACGGAGAAGCCAACTCGCCAGGAATGTTGTCAAATATTACCGCCGAGATGTTAGGTTGGGTTAGGTTAGGTTATATTACGTTATTGATGTATATAAAGGTCCCACGAAGACGTAGAGGCCAACAAGCCAGGAATGTGTTCAAATATAAACGCCGAGATGTTAGGTTGGGTTGGGTTAGGTTATATTACGTTATTGATGGATATAAATGTACCACGGAGACGTAGAGGCCAACTCGCCATGAATGTTTTCAAATATTACCGCCGAGATGTTAGGTTCGGTTAGGTTAGGTTATATTATGTTCTTGATGTATAAAAAGATCCCACGGAGACGTAGAGGCCAACTCGCCAGGTATGTTTTCAAACACTACCTCCGAGATGTTTGGTTGGGTTAGGTTAGGTTATATTACGTTATTGATGTGTAAAAAGATCCCACGGACACGGAGAAGCCAACTCGCCAGGAATGTTGTCAAATATTACCGCCGAGATGTTAGGTTGGGTTAGGTGAGGTTATATAACGTTATGGATGTATATAAAGGTCCCACGTAGGCGTAGAGGCCAACTCGCCAGGAATGTTGTCAAATATTACCGCCGAGGTGTTAGGTTGGGTTAGGTTAGGTTATATTACGTTATAGATGTATATAAAGGTCCCACGGAGACGTAGATGCCAACAAGCCAGGAATGTGGTCAAATATTACCGCCGAGATGATAGACTGGGTTAGCCTAGCTTATACTATGTTATTGTTGTATATAAAAGTCCGACGGAGACGTATAGGCCAACTCGCCAGGAATGTTGTCAAATATTACCGCCGAGATGATAGGTTGGGTTAGGTTAGGTTATATTACGTTATTGATGTATATGAAGGTCAAACCGAGACGTAGAGGCCAACTCGCCAGGAATGTTGTCAAATATTACCGCCGAGATGTTAGGTTGGGTTAAGTTAGGTTATATTACGTTATTGATGTATATACAGGTCCCACGGAGACGTAGATGCCAGCAAGCCAGGAATGTGGTCAAATATTACCGCCGAGATGTTAGGTTGGGTTAGGTTAGGTTATATTACCTTATAGATGTATTTAAAGGTCCCGCGGAGACGTAGAGGCCAGCAAGCCAGGAATGTGATCAAATATTACCGCCGAGATGTTAGGTTGGGTTAGGTTAGGTTATATTACGTTATTGATGTATATAAAGGTCCCACGGAGACGTAGAGGCCAACAAGCCAGGAATGTGTTCAAATATTAACGCCGAGATGTTAGGTTGGGTTAGGTTAGGTTATATTACGTTATAGATGTATTTAAAGGACCCGCGGAGACGTAGAGGCCAACAAGCCAGGAATGTGATCATATATTACCGCCGAGATGTTAGGTTGGGTTAGGTTAGGTTATATTACGTTATTGATGTGTAAAAAGATCCCACGGAGACGGAGAAGCCAACTCGCCAGGAATGTTGTCAAATATTACCGCCGAGATGTTAGGTTGGGTTAGGTTAGGTTATATAACGTTATGGATGTATATAAAGGTCCCACGTAGGCGTAGAGGCCAACTCGCCAGGAATGTTGTCAAATATTACCGCCGAGGTGTTAGGTTGGGTTAGGTTAGGTTATATTACGTTATAGATGTATATAAAGGTCCCACGGAGACGTAGATGCCAACAAGCCAGGAATGTTGTCAAATATTACCGCCGAGGTGTTAGGTTGGGTTAGGTTAGGTTATATTACGTTATAGATGTATATAAAGGTCCCACGGAGACGTAGATGCCAACAAGCCAGGAATGTGGTCAAATATTACCGCCGAGATAATAGGCTGGGTTAGCCTAGCTTATACTATGTTATTGTTGTATATAAAGGTCCGACGGAGACGTATAGGCCAACTCGCCAGGAATGTTGTCAAATATTACCGCCGAGATGTTAGGTTGGGTTAGGTTAGGTTATATTACGTTATTGATGTATATAAAGGTCCCACGGAGACGTAGATGCCAGCAAGCCAGGAATGTGGTCAAATATTACCGCCGAGATGTTAGGTTGGGTTAGGTTAGGTTATATTACGTTATGGATGTATTTAAAGGTCCCGCGGAGACGTAGAGGCCAGCAAGCCAGGAATGTGACCAAATATTACCGCCGAGATGTTAGGTTGGGTTAGGTTAGGTTATGTTACGTTATTGATGTATATAAAGGTCCCACGGAGACGTAGATGTCAGCAAGCCAGGAATGTGGTCAAATATTACCGCCGAGATGTTAGGTTGGTTTAGGTTAGGTTATATTACGTTATAGATGTATTTAAAGGTCCCGCGGAGACGTAGAGGCCAGCAAGCCAGGAATGTGATCAAATATTACCGCCGAGATGTTAGGTTGGGTTAGGTTAGGTTATATTACGTTATTGATGTATATAAAGGTCCCACGGAGACGTATAGGCCAACTCGCCGGGAATGTTGTCAAATATTACCGCCGAGATGTTAGCTTGGGTTAGGTTAGGTTATATTACGTTATGGATGTCTATAAAGGTCCCACGGTGACGTAGAGGCCAACTCGCCAGGAATGTTTTCAAATATTACCGCCGAGATGTTAGGTTGGGTTAGGTTAGGTTATATCACGTTATAGATGTATATAAAGGTCCCGCGGAGACGTAGAGGCCAGCAACCCAGGAATGTGATCAAATATTACCGCCGAGATGTTAGGTTGGGATAGCTTAGGTTATATTACGTTATTGATGTATATAAAGGTCCCACGGAGACGTAGAGGCCAACAAGCCAGGAATGTGTTCAAATATTAACGCCGAAATGTTAGGTTGGGTTAGGTTAGGTTATATTATGTTATAGATGTATTTAAAGGTCCCGCGGAGACGTATAGGCCAACTCGCCGGGAATGTTGTCAAATAACACCGCCGAGATGTTAGCTTGGGTTAGGTTAGGTTATATTACGTTATGGATGTCTATAAAAGTCCCACGGTGACGTAGAGGCCAACTCGCCAGGAATGTTTTCAAATATTACCGCCGAGATGTTAGGTTGGGTTAGGTTAGGTTATATCACGTTATAGATGTATATAAAGGTCCCGCGGAGACGTAGAGGCCAGCAAGCCAGGAATGTGATCAAATATTACCGCCGAGATGTTAGGTTGGGTTAGGTTAGGTTATATTACGTTATTGATGTATATAAAGGTCCCACGGAGACGTAGAGGCCAACAAGCCAGGAATGTGTTCAAATATTAACGCCGAGATGTTAGGTTGGGTTAGGTTAGGTTATATTACGTTATTGATGTATATAAATGTACCACGGAGACGTAGAGGCCAACTCGCCATGAATGTTTTCAAATATTACCGCCGAGATGTTAGGTTCGGTTAGGTTAGGTTATATTATTTTATTGATGTATAAAAAGATCCCACGGAGACGTAGAGGCCAACTCGCCAGGTATGTTTTCAAATACTACCTCCGAGATGTTAGGTTGGGTTAGGTTAGGTTATATTACGTTATTGATGTGTAAAAAGATCCCACGGACACGGAGAAGCCAACTCGCCAGGAATGTTGTCAAATATTACCGCCGAGATGTTAGGTTGGGTTAGGTTAGGTTATATAACGTTATGGATGTATATAAAGGTCCCACGTAGGCGTAGAGGCCAACTCGCCAGGAATGTTGTCAAATATTACCGCCGAGGTGTTAGGTTGGGTTAGGTTAGGTTATATTACGTTATAGATGTATATAAAGGTCCCACGGAGACGTAGATGCCAACAAGCCAGGAATGTGGTCAAATATTACCGCCGAGATGATAGACTGGGTTAGCCTAGCTTATACTATGTTATTGTTGTATATAAAAGTCCGACGGAGACGTATAGGCCAACTCGCCAGGAATGTTGTCAAATATTACCGCCGAGATGATAGGTTGGGTTAGGTTAGGTTATATTACGTTATTGATGTATATGAAGGTCAAACCGAGACGTAGAGGCCAACTCGCCAGGAATGTTGTCAAATATTACCGCCGAGATGTTAGGTTGGGTTAAGTTAGGTTATATTACGTTGTTGATGTATATAAAGGTCCCACGGAGACGTAGATGCCAGCAAGCCAGGAATGTGGTCAAATATTACCGCCGAGATGTTAGGTTGGGTTAGGTTAGGTTATATTACGTTATAGATGTATTTAAAGGTCCCGCGGAGACGTAGAGGCCAGCAAGCCAGTAATGTGATCAAATATTACCGCCGAGATGTTAGGTTGGGTTAGGTTAGGTTATATTACGTTATTGATGTATATAAAGGTCCCACGCAGACGTAGAGGCCAACAAGCCAGGAATGTGTTCAAATATTAACGCCGAGATGTTAGGTTGGGTTAGGTTAGGTTATATTACGTTATAGATGTATTTAAAGGTCCCGCGGAGACGTAGAGGCCAACAAGCCAGGAATGTGATCATATATTACCGCCGAGATGTTAGGTTGGGTTAGGTTAGGTTATATTACGTTATTGATGTGTAAAAAGATCCCACGGAGACGGAGAAGCCAACTCGCCAGGAATGTTGTCAAATATTACCGCCGAGATGTTAGGTTGGGTTAGGTTAGGTTATATAACGTTATGGATGTATATAAATGTCCCACGTAGGCGTAGAGGCCAACTCGCCAGGAATGTTGTCAAATATTACCGACGAGGTGTTAGGTTGGGTTAGGTTAGGTTATATTACGTTATAGATGTATATAAAGGTCCCACGGAGACGTAGATGCCAACAAGCCAGGAATGTTGTCAAATATTACCGCCGAGGTGTTAGGTTGGGTTAGGTTAGGTTATATTACGTTATAGATGTATATAAAGGTCCCACGGAAAAGTAGATGCCAACAAGCCAGGAATGTGGTCAAATATTACCGCCGAGATAATAGGCTGGGTTAGCCTAGCTTATACTATGTTATTGTTGTATATAAAGGTCCGACGGAGACGTATAGGCCAACTCGCCAGGAATGTTGTCAAATATTACCGCCGAGATGTTAGGTTGGGTTAGGTTAGGTTATATTACGTTATTGATGTATATAAAGGTCCCACGGAGACGTAGATGCCAGCAAGCCAGGAATGTGCTCAAATATTACCGCCGAGATGTTAGGTTGGGTTAGGTTAGGTTATATTACGTTATGGATGTATTTAAAGGTCCCGCGGAGACGTAGAGGCCAGCAAGCCAGGAATGTGATCAAATATTACCGCCGAGATGTTAGGTTGGGTTAGGTTAGGTTATATTACGTTATTGATGTATATAAAGGTCCCACGGAGACGTAGATGTCAGCAAGCCAGGAATGTGGTCAAATATTACCGCCGAGATGTTAGGTTGGTTTAGGTTAGGTTATATTACGTTATAGATGTATTTAAAGGTCCCGCGGAGACGTAGAGGCCAGCAAGCCAGGAATGTGATCAAATATTACCGCCGAGATGTTAGGTTGGGTTAGGTTAGGTTATATTACGTTATTGATGTATATAAAGGTCCCACGGAGACGTATAGGCCAACTCGCCGGGAATGTTGTCAAATATTACCGCCGAGATGTTAGCTTGGGTTAGGTTAGGTTATATTACGTTATGGATGTCTATAAAGGTCCCACGGTGACGTAGAGGCCAACTCGCCAGGAATGTTTTCAAATATTACCGCCGAGATGTTAGGTTGGGTTAGGTTAGGTTATATCACGTTATAGATGTATATAAAGGTCCCGCGGAGACGTAGAGGCCAGCAACCCAGGAATGTGATCAAATATTACCGCCGAGATGTTAGGTTGGGATAGCTTAGGTTATATTACGTTATTGATGTATATAAAGGTCCCACGGAGACGTAGAGGCCAACAAGCCAGGAATGTGTTCAAATATTAACGCCGAGATGTTAGGTTGGGTTAGGTTAGGTTATATTACGTTATAGATGTATTTAAAGGTCCCGCGGAGACGTATAGGCCAACTCGCCGGGAATGTTGTCAAATAACACCGCCGAGATGTTAGCTTGGGTTAGGTTAGGTTATATTACGTTATGGATGTCTATAAAGGTCCCACGGTGACGTAGAGGCCAACTCGCCAGGAATGTTTTCAAATATTACCGCCGAGATGTTAGGTTGGGTTAGGTTAGGTTATATTACGTTATTGATGTGTAAAAAGATCCCACGGAGACGGAGAAGCCAACTCGCCAGGAATGTTGTCAAATATTACCGCCGAGATGTTAGGTTGGGTTAGGTTAGGTTATATTACGTTATTGATGTATATAAATGTACCACGGAGACGTAGAGGCCAACTCGCCATGAATGTTTTCAAATATTACCGCCGAGATGTTAGGTTCGGTTAGGTTAGGTTATATTATGTTATTGATGTATAAAAAGATCCCACGGAGACGTAGAGGCCAACTCGCCAGGTATGTTTTCAAACACTACCTCCGAGATGTTAGGTTGGGTTAGGTTAGGTTATATTACGTTATTGATGTGTAAAAAGATCCCACGGACACGGAGAAGCCAACTCGCCAGGAATGTTGTCAAATATTACCGCCGAGATGTTAGGTTGGGTTAGGTTAGGTTATATAACGTTATGGATGTATATAAAGGTCCCACGTAGGCGTAGAGGCCAACTCGCCAGGAATGTTGTCAAATATTACCGCCGAGGTGTTAGGTTGGGTTAGGTTAGGTTATATTACGTTATAGATGTATATAAAGGTCCCACGGAGACGTAGATGCCAACAAGCCAGGAATGTGGTCAAATATTACCGCCGAGATGATAGACTGGGTTAGCCTAGCTTATACTATGTTATTGTTGTATATAAAAGTCCGACGGAGACGTATAGGCCAACTCGCCAGGAATGTTGTCAAATATTACCGCCGAGATGATAGGTTGGGTTAGGTTAGGTTATATTACGTTATTGATGTATATGAAGGTCAAACCGAGACGTAGAGGCCAACTCGCCAGGAATGTTGTCAAATATTACCGCCGAGATGTTAGGTTGGGTTAAGTTAGGTTATATTACGTTATTGATGTATATAAAGGTCCCACGGAGACGTAGATGCCAGCAAGCCAGGAATGTGGTCAAATATTACCGCCGAGATGTTAGGTTGGGTTAGGTTAGGTTATATTACGTTATAGATGTATTTAAAGGTCCCGCGGAGACGTAGAGGCCAGCAAGCCAGGAATGTGATCAAATATTACCGCCGAGATGTTAGGTTGGGTTAGGTTAGGTTATATTACGTTATTGATGTATATAAAGGTCCCACGGAGACGTAGATGCCAGCAAGCCAGGAATGTGGTCAAATATTACCGCCGAGATGTTAGGTTGGGTTAGGTTAGGTTATATTACGTTATGGATGTATTTAAAGGTCCCGCGGAGACGTAGAGGCCAGCAAGCCAGGAATGTGATCAAATATTACCGCCGAGATGTTAGGTTGGGTTAGGTTAGGTTATATTACGTTATTGATGTATATAAAGGTCCCACGGAGACGTAGATGTCAGCAAGCCAGGAATGTGGTCAAATATTACCGCCGAGATGTTAGGTTGGGTTAGGTTAGGTTATATTACGTTATGGATGTATTTAAAGGTCCCGCGGAGACGTAGAGGCCAGCAAGCCAGGAATGTGATCAAATATTACCGCCGAGATGTTAGGTTGGGTTAGGTTAGGTTATATTACGTTATTGATGTATATAAAGGTCCCACAGAGACGTATAGGCCAACTCGCCGGGAATGTTGTCAAATATTACCGCCGAGATGTTAGCTTGGGTTAGGTTAGGTTATATTACGTTATGGATGTCTATAAAGGTCCCACGGTGACGTAGAGACCAACTCGCCAGGAATGTTTTCAAATATTACCGCCGAGATGTTAGGTTGGGTTAGGTTAGGTTATATCACGTTATAGATGTATATAAAGGTCCCGCGGAGACGTAGAGGCCAGCAACCCAGGAATGTGATCAAATATTACCGCCGAGATGTTAGGTTGGGATAGCTTAGGTTATATTACGTTATTGATGTATATAAAGGTCCCACGGAGACGTAGAGGCCAACAAGCCAGGAATGTGTTCAAATATTAACGCCGAGATGTTAGGTTGGGTTAGGTTAGGTTATATTACGTTATAGATGTATTTAAAGGTCCCGCGGAGACGTATAGGCCAACTCGCCGGGAATGTTGTCAAATAACACCGCCGAGATGTTAGCTTGGGTTAGGTTAGGTTATATTACGTTATGGATGTCTATAAAGGTCCCACGGTGACGTAGAGGCCAACTCGCCAGGAATGTTTTCAAATATTACCGCCGAGATGTTAGGTTGGGTTAGGTTAGGTTATATTACGTTATTGATGTGTAAAAAGATCCCACGGAGACGGAGAAGCCAACTCGCCAGGAATGTTGTCAAATATTACCGCCGAGATGTTAGGTTGGGTTAGGTTAGGTTATATTACGTTATTGATGTATATAAAGGTCCCGCGGAGACGTAGAGGCCAGCAAGCCAGGAATGTGATCAAATATTACCGCCGAGATGTTAGGTTGGGTTAGGTTAGGTTATATTACGTTATTGATGTATATAAAGGTCCCACGGAGACGTAGATGTCAGCAAGCCAGGAATGTGGTCAAATATTACCGCCGAGATGTTAGGTTGGGTTAGGTTAGGTTATATTACGTTATGGATGTATTTAAAGGTCCCGCGGAGACGTAGAGGCCAGCAAGCCAGGAATGTGATCAAATATTACCGCCGAGATGTTAGGTTGGGTTAGGTTAGGTTATATTACGTTATTGATGTATATAAAGGTCCCACGGAGACGTAGATGTCAGCAAGCCAGGAATGTGGTCAAATATTACCGCCGAGATGTTAGGTTGGGTTAGGTTAGGTTATATTACGTTATGGATGTATTTAAAGGTCCCGCGGAGACGTAGAGGCCAGCAAGCCAGGAATGTGATCAAATATTACCGCCGAGATGTTAGGTTGGGTTAGGTTAGGTTATATTACGTTATTGATGTATATAAAGGTCCCACAGAGACGTATAGGCCAACTCGCCGGGAATGTTGTCAAATATTACCGCCGAGATGTTAGCTTGGGTTAGGTTAGGTTATATTACGTTATGGATGTCTATAAAGGTCCCACGGTGACGTAGAGACCAACTCGCCAGGAATGTTTTCAAATATTACCGCCGAGATGTTAGGTTGGGTTAGGTTAGGTTATATCACGTTATAGATGTATATAAAGGTCCCGCGGAGACGTAGAGGCCAGCAACCCAGGAATGTGATCAAATATTACCGCCGAGATGTTAGGTTGGGATAGCTTAGGTTATATTACGTTATTGATGTATATAAAGGTCCCACGGAGACGTAGAGGCCAACAAGCCAGGAATGTGTTCAAATATTAACGCCGAGATGTTAGGTTGGGTTAGGTTAGGTTATATTACGTTATAGATGTATTTAAAGGTCCCGCGGAGACGTATAGGCCAACTCGCCGGGAATGTTGTCAAATAACACCGCCGAGATGTTAGCTTGGGTTAGGTTAGGTTATATTACGTTATGGATGTCTATAAAGGTCCCACGGTGACGTAGAGGCCAACTCGCCAGGAATGTTTTCAAATATTACCGCCGAGATGTTAGGTTGGGTTAGGTTAGGTTATATTACGTTATTGATGTGTAAAAAGATCCCACGGAGACGGAGAAGCCAACTCGCCAGGAATGTTGTCAAATATTACCGCCGAGATGTTAGGTTGGGTTAGGTTAGGTTATATTACGTTATTGATGTATATAAAGGTCCCGCGGAGACGTAGAGGCCAGCAAGCCAGGAATGTGATCAAATATTACCGCCGAGATGTTAGGTTGGGTTAGGTTAGGTTATATTACGTTATTGATGTATATAAAGGTCCCACGGAGACGTAGATGTCAGCAAGCCAGGAATGTGGTCAAATATTACCGCCGAGATGTTAGGTTGGGTTAGGTTAGGTTATATTACGTTATGGATGTATTTAAAGGTCCCGCGGAGACGTAGAGGCCAGCAAGCCAGGAATGTGATCAAATATTACCGCCGAGATGTTAGGTTGGGTTAGGTTAGGTTATATTACGTTATTGATGTATATAAAGGTCCCACGGAGACGTAGATGTCAGCAAGCCAGGAATGTGGTCAAATATTACCGCCGAGATGTTAGGTTGGGTTAGGTTATGTTATATTACGTTATGGATGTATTTAAAGGTCCCGCGGAGACGTAGAGGCCAGCAAGCCAGGAATGTGATCAAATATTACCGCCGAGATGTTAGGTTGGGTTAGGTTAGGTTATATTACGTTATTGATGTATATAAAGGTCCCACAGAGACGTATAGGCCAACTCGCCGGGAATGTTGTCAAATATTACCGCCGAGATGTTAGCTTGGGTTAGGTTAGGTTATATTACGTTATGGATGTCTATAAAGGTCCCACGGTGACGTAGAGACCAACTCGCCAGGAATGTTTTCAAATATTACCGCCGAGATGTTAGGTTGGGTTAGGTTAGGTTATATCACGTTATAGATGTATATAAAGGTCCCGCGGAGACGTAGAGGCCAGCAACCCAGGAATGTGATCAAATATTACCGCCGAGATGTTAGGTTGGGATAGCTTAGGTTATATTACGTTATTGATGTATATAAAGGTCCCACGGAGACGTAGAGGCCAACAAGCCAGGAATGTGTTCAAATATTAACGCCGAGATGTTAGGTTGCGTTAGGTTAGGTTATATTACGTTATTGATGTGTAAAAAGATCCCACGGAGACGGAGAAGCCAACTCGCCAGGAATGTTGTCAAATATTACCGCCGAGATGTTAGGTTGGGTTAGGTTAGGTTATATTACGTTATTGATGTATATAAAGGTCCCACGAAGACGTAGAGGCCAACAAGCCAGGAATGTGTTCAAATATAAACGCCGAGATGTTAGGTTGGGTTGGGTTAGGTTATATTACGTTATTGATGGATATAAATGTACCACGGAGACGTAGAGGCCAACTCGCCATGAATGTTTTCAAATATTACCGCCGAGATGTTAGGTTCGGTTAGGTTAGGTTATATTATGTTCTTGATGTATAAAAAGATCCCACGGAGACGTAGAGGCCAACTCGCCAGGTATGTTTTCAAACACTACCTCCGAGATGTTTGGTTGGGTTAGGTTAGGTTATATTACGTTATTGATGTGTAAAAAGATCCCACGGACACGGAGAAGCCAACTCGCCAGGAATGTTGTCAAATATTACCGCCGAGATGTTAGGTTGGGTTAGGTGAGGTTATATAACGTTATGGATGTATATAAAGGTCCCACGTAGGCGTAGAGGCCAACTCGCCAGGAATGTTGTCAAATATTACCGCCGAGGTGTTAGGTTGGGTTAGGTTAGGTTATATTACGTTATAGATGTATATAAAGGTCCCACGGAGACGTAGATGCCAACAAGCCAGGAATGTGGTCAAATATTACCGCCGAGATGATAGACTGGGTTAGCCTAGCTTATACTATGTTATTGTTGTATATAAAAGTCCGACGGAGACGTATAGGCCAACTCGCCAGGAATGTTGTCAAATATTACCGCCGAGATGATAGGTTGGGTTAGGTTAGGTTATATTACGTTATTGATGTATATGAAGGTCAAACCGAGACGTAGAGGCCAACTCGCCAGGAATGTTGTCAAATATTACCGCCGAGATGTTAGGTTGGGTTAAGTTAGGTTATATTACGTTATTGATGTATATACAGGTCCCACGGAGACGTAGATGCCAGCAAGCCAGGAATGTGGTCAAATATTACCGCCGAGATGTTAGGTTGGGTTAGGTTAGGTTACATTACCTTATAGATGTATTTAAAGGTCCCGCGGAGACGTAGAGGCCAGCAAGCCAGGAATGTGATCAAATATTACCGCCGAGATGTTAGGTTGGGTTAGGTTAGGTTATATTACGTTATTGATGTATATAAAGGTCCCACGGAGACGTAGATGCCAGCAAGCCAGGAATGTGGTCAAATATTACCGCCGAGATGTTAGGTTGGGTTAGGTTAGGTTATATTACGTTATGGATGTATTTAAAGGTCCCGCGGAGACGTAGAGGCCAGCAAGCCAGGAATGTGATCAAATATTACCGCCGAGATGTTAGGTTGGGTTAGGTTAGGTTATATTACGTTATTGATGTATATAAAGGTCCCACGGAGACGTAGATGTCAGCAAGCCAGGAATGTGGTCAAATATTACCGCCGAGATGTTAGGTTGGTTTAGGTTAGGTTATATTACGTTATAGATGTATTTAAAGGTCCCGCGGAGACGTAGAGGCCAGCAAGCCAGGAATGTGATCAAATATTACCGCCGAGATGTTAGGTTGGGTTAGGTTAGGTTATATTACGTTATTGATGTATATAAAGGTCCCACGGAGACGTGTAGGCCAACTCGCCGGGAATGTTGTCAAATATTACCGCCGAGATGTTAGCTTGGGTTAGGTTAGGTTATATTACGTTATGGATGTCTATAAAGGTCCCACGGTGACGTAGAGGCCAACTCGCCAGGAATGTTTTCAAATATTACCGCCGAGATGATAGGTTGGGTTAGGTTAGGTTATATTACGTTATTGATGTATATGAAGGTCCCACGGAGACGTAGAGGCCAACTCGCCAGGTATGTTGTCAAATATTACCGCCGAGATGATAGGTTGGGTTAGGTTAGGTTGTATTACGTTATTGATGTATATAAAGGTCCCACGGAGACGTAGAGGCCAAAAAGCCAGGAATGTGTTCAAATATTAACGCCGAGATGTTAGGTTGGGTTAGGTTAGGTTATATTACGTTATAGATGTATTTAAAGGTCCCGCGGAGACGTAGAGGCCAACAAGCAAGGAATGTGATCAAATATTACCGCCGAGATGTTAGGTTGGGTTAGGTTAGGTTATATTACGTTATTGATGTATATAAAGGTCCCACGGAGACGTAGATGCCAGCAAGCCAGGAATGTGGTCAAATACTACCGCCGAGATGTTAGGTTGGGTTAGGTTAGGTTATATTACGTTATGGATGTATTTAAAGGTCCCGCGGAGACGTAGAGGCCAGCAAGCCAGGAATGTGATCAAATATTACCGCCGAGATGTTAGGTTGGGTTAGGTTAGGTTATATTACGTTATTGATGTATATAAAGGTCCCACGGAGACGTAGATGTCAGCAAGCCAGGAATGTGGTCAAATATTACCGCCGAGATGTTAGGTTGGTTTAGGTTAGGTTATATTACGTTATAGATGTATTTAAAGGTCCCGCGGAGACGTAGAGGCCAGCAAGCCAGGAATGTGATCAAATATTACCGCCGAGATGTTAGGTTGGGTTAGGTTAGGTTATATTACGTTATTGATGTATATAAAGGTCCCACGGAAACGTATAGGCCAACTCGCCGGGAATGTTGTCAAATATTACCGCCGAGATGTTAGCTTGGGTTAGGTTAGGTTATATTACGTTATGGATGTCTATAAAGGTCCCACGGTGACGTAGAGGCCAACTCGCCAGGAATGTTTTCAAATATTACCGCCGAGATGTTAGGTTGGGTTAGGTTAGGTTATATCACGTTATAGATGTATATAAAGGTCCCGCGGAGACGTAGAGGCCAACAAGCCAGGAATGTGATCAAATATTACCGCCGAGATGTTAGGTTGGGTTAGGTTAGATTATATAACGTTATAGATGTATATAAAGGTCCCACGGAGACGTAGAGGCCAACAAGCCAGGAATGTGTTCAAATATTACCGCCGAGATGTTAGGTTGGGTTAGGTTAGGTTATATTACGTTATAGATGTATTTAAAGGTCCCACGGAGACGGAGAAGCCAACTCGCCAGGAATGTTGTCAAATATTACCGCCGAGATGTTAGGTTGGGTTAGGTTAGGTTATATAACGTTATGGATGTATATAAAGGTCCCACGTAGGCGTAGAGTGCAACTCGCCAGGAATGTTGTCAAATATTACCGCCGAGGTGTTAGCTTGGGTTAGGTTAGGTTATATTACGTTATAGATGTATATAAAGGTCCCACAGAGACGTAGAGTCCAACAAGCCAGGAATGTGTTCAAATATTGCCGCCGAGATGTTAGGTTGGGTTAGGTTAGGTTATATTACGTTATAGATGTATATAAAGATCCCACGGAGACGTAGAGGCCAACTCGCCAGGAATGTTGTCAAATATTACCGCCGAGATGTTAGGTTGGGTTAGGTTAGGTTATATTACGTTATAGATGTATTTAAAGGTCCCGCGGAGACGTAGAGGCCAACTCGCCAGGTATGTTCTCAAATATTACCGCCGAGATGTTAGGTTCGGTTAGGTTAGGTTATATTACGTTATTGATGTATAAAAAGATCCCACGGAGACGTAGAGGCCAACTCGCCAGGTATGTTTTCAAATACTACCGCCGAGATGTTAGGTTGGGTTAGGTTAGGTTATATAACGTTATGGATGTATATAAAGGTCCCACGTAGGCGTAGAGTGAACTCGCCAGGAATGTTGTCAAATATTACCGCCGAGGTGTTAGGTTGGGTTAGGTTAGGTTATATTACGTTATAGATGTATATAAAGGTCCCACCGAGACGTAGAGGCCAACTCGCCAGGAATGTTTTCAAATATTACCGCCGAGATGTTAGGTTGAGTTAGGTTAGGTTATATTACGTGATAGATGTATTTAAAGGTCCCGCGGAGACGTAGAGGACAACAAGCCAGGAATGTGATCAAATATTACCGCCGAGATGTTAGGTTGGGTTAGGTTAGGTTATATTACGTTATTGATGTATATAAACGTCCCACGGATACGTAGAGGCCAACTCGCCAGGTATGTTCTCAAATACTACCGCCGAGATGTTAGGTTGGTTTAGGTTAGGTTATATTACGTTATTGATGTGTAAAAAGATCCCACGGAGACGGAGAAGCCACCTCGCCAGGAATGTTGTCAAATATTACCGCCGAGATGTTAGGTTGGGTTAGGTTAGGTTGTATGACGTTATTGATGTATATAAAGGTCCCACGGAGACGTAGAGGCCAACAAGCCAGGAATGTGTTCAAATATTACCACCGAGATGTTAGGTTGGGTTAGGTTAGGTTATATTACGTTACTGATGTATAAAAAGATCCCACGGAGACGTAGAGGCCAACTCGCCAGGTATGTTTTCAAATACTACCGCCGAGATGTTAGGTTGGGTTGGGTTAGGTTATATTACGTTATTGATGTGTAAAAAGATCCCACGGAGACGGAGAAGCCAACTCGCCAGGAATGTTGTCAAATATTACCGCCGAGATGTTAGGTTGGGTTAGGTTAGGTTATATTACGTTATTGATGTGTAAAAAGATCCCACGGAGACGGAGAAGCCAACTCGCCAGGAATGTTGTCAAATATTACCGCCGAGATGTTAGGTTGGGTTAGGTTAGGTTATATAACGTTATGGATGTATATAAAGGTCCCACGTAGGCGTAGAGGCCAACTCGCCAGGAATGTTGTCAAATATTACCGCCGAGGTGTTAGGTTGGGTTAGGTTAGGTTATATTACGTTATAGATGTATATAAAGGTCCCACAGAGACGTAGAGGCCAACAAGCCAGGAATGTGTTCAAATATTACCGCCGAGATGTTAAGTTGGGATAGGTTAGGTTATATTACGTTATAGATGTATATAACTATCCCACGGAGACGTAGAGGCCAACTCGCCAGGAATGTTGTCAAATATTACCGCCGAGATGTTAGGTTGGGTTAGGTTAGGTTATATTACGTTATAGATGTATTTAAAGGTCCCGCGGAGACGTAGAGGCCAACAAATTAGGAATGTGATCAAATATTACCGCCGAGATGTTAGGTTGGGTTAGGTTAGGTTATATTACGTTACTGATGTATAAAAAGATCCCACGGAGACGTAGAGGCCAAATCGCCAGGTATGTTTTCAAATACTACCGCCGAGATGTTAGGTTGGGTTAGGTTAGGTTATATTACGTTATTGATGTGTAAAAAGATCCCACGGAGACGGAGAAGCCAACTCGCCAGGAATGTTGTCAAATATTACCGCCGAGATGTTAGGTTGGGTTAGGTTAGGTTATATTACGTTATTGATGTAAAAAATGTCCCACGGAGACGTAGATGCCAACAAGCCAGGAATGTGGTCAAATATTACCGCCGAGATGATAGGCTGGGTTAGCCTAGCTTATACTATGTTATTATTGTATATAAAGGTCCGACGGAGACGTATAGGCCAACTCGCCAGGAATGTTGTCAAATATTACCGCCGAGATGATAGGTTGGGTTAGGTTAGATTATATCACGTTATAGATGTATATAAAGGTCCCGCGGAGACGTAGAGGCCAGCAAGCCAGGAATGTGATCAAATATTACCGCCGAGACGTTAGGTTGGGTTAGGTTAGGTTACATTACGTTATTGATGTATATAAAGGTCCCACGGAGACTTAGAGGCCAACAAGCCAGGAATGTGTTCAAATATTACCGCCGAGATGTTAGGTTGGGTTAGGTTAGGTTATATTACGTTATAGATGTATTTAAAGGTCCCACGGAGACGGAGAAGCCAACTCGCCAGGAATGTTGTCAAATATTACCGCCGAGATGTTAGGTTGGGTTAGGTTAGGTTATATCACGTTATAGATGTATATAAAGGTCCCGCGGAGACGTAGAGGCCAGCAACCCAGGAATGTGATCAAATATTACCGCCGAGATGTTAGGTTGGGATAGGTTAGGTTATATTACGTTATTGATGTATATAAAAGTCCCACGGAGACGTAGAGGCCAACAAGCCAGGAATGTGTTCAAATATTAACGCCGAGATGTTAGGTTGAGTTAGGTTAGGTTATATTACGTTATAGATGTATTTAAAGGTCCCGCGGAGACGTATAGGCCAACTCGCCGGGAATGTTGTCAAATAATACCGCCGAGATGTTAGCTTGGGTTAGGTTAGGTCATATTACGTTATGGATGTCTATAAAGGTCCCACGGTGACGTAGAGGCCAACTCGCCAGGAATGTTTTCAAATATTACCGCCGAGATGTTAGGTTGGGTTAGGTTAGGTTATATCACGTTATAGATGTATATAAAGCTCCCGCGGAGACGTAGAGGCCAACAAGCCAGGAATGTGATCAAATATTACCGCCGAGATGTTAGGTTGGGTTAGGTTAGATTATATAACGTTATAGATGTATATAAAGGTCCCACGGAGACGTAGAGGCCAACAAGCCAGGAATGTGTTCAAATATTACCGCCGAGATGTTAGGTTGGGTTAGGTTAGGTTATATTACGTTATAGATGTATATAAAGATCCCACGGAGACGTAGAGGCCAACTCGCCATGAATGTTTTCAAATATTACCGCCGAGATGTTATTTTGGGTTAGGATACGTCATATTACGTTATTGATGTATATAAATGTACCACGGAGACGTAGAGGCCAACTCGGCATGAATGTTTTAAAATATTACCGCCGAGATGTTAGGTTGGGTTAGGTTAGGTTATATTACGTTATTGATGTGTAAAAAGATCCCACGGAGACGGAGAAGCCAACTCGCCAGGAATGTTGTCAAATATTACCGCCGAGATGTTAGGTTGGATTAGGTTAGGTTATATAACGTTATGGATGTATATAAAGGTCCCACGTAGGCGTAGAGTGCAACTCGCCAGGAATGTTGTCAAATATTACCGCCGAGGTGTTAGGTTGGGTTAGGTTAGGTTATATTACGTTATAGATGTATATAAAGGTCCCACAGAGACGTAGAGGCCAACAAGCCAGGAATGTGTTCAAATATTACCGCCGAGATGTTAGGTTGGGTTAGGTTAGGTTATATAACGTTATGGATGTATATAAAGGTCCCACGTAGGCGTAGAGTGCAACTCGCCAGGAATGTTGTCAAATATTACCGCCGAGGTGTTAGGTTGGGTTAGGTTAGGTTATATTACGTTATAGATGTATATAAAGGTCCCACAGAGACGTAGAGGCCAACAAGCCAGGAATGTGTTCAAATATTACCGCCGAGATGTTAGGTTGGGTTAGGTTAGGTTATATTACGTTATAGATGTATATAAAGGTCCCACGGAGACGTAGAGGCCAACTCGCCAGGAATGTTGTCAAATATTACCGCCGAGATGTTAGGTTGGGTTAGGTTAGGTTATATTACGTTATAGATGTATTTAAAGGTCCCGCGGAGACGTAGGGCCAACAAGCCAGGAATGTGATCAAATATTACCGCCGAGAAGTTAGGTTGGGTTAGGTTAGGTTATATTACGTTATTGATGTATATAAATGTACCACGGAGACGTAGAGGCCAACTCGCCAGGAATGTTCTCAAATATTACCGCCGAGATGTTAGGTTCGGTTAGGTTAGGTTATATTACGTTATTGATGTATAAAAAGATCCCACGGAGACGTAGAGGCCAACTCGCCAGGTATGTTTTCAAATATTACCGCCGAGATGTTAGGTTGGGTTAGGTTAGGTTATATTACGTTATAGATGTATATAAAGGTCCCACGGAGACGTAGAGGCCAACAAGCCAGGAATGTGTTCAAATATTACCGCCGAGATGATAGGTTGGGTTAGGTTAGATTATATCACGTTATAGATGTATATAAAGGTCCCGCGGAGACGTAGAGGCCAGCAACCCAGGAATGTGATCAAATATTACCGCCGAGATGTTAGGTTGGGATAGGTTAGGTTATATTACGTTATTGATGTATATAAAGGTCCCACGGAGACGTAGAGGCCAACAAGCCAGGAATGTGTTCAAATATTAACGCCGAGATGTTAGGTTGGGTTAGGTTAGGTTATATTACGTTATAGATGTATTTAAAGGTCCCGCGGAGACGTATAGGCCAACTCGCCGGGAATGTTGTCAAATAATACCGCCGAGATGTTAGCTTGGGTTAGGTTAGGTTATATTACGTTATGGATGTCTATAAAGGTCCCACGGTGACGTAGAGTCCAACTCGCCAGGAATGTTTTCAAATATTACCGCCGAGATGTTAGGTTGGGTTAGGTTAGGTTATATCACGTTATAGATGTATATAAAGCTCCCGCGGAGACGTAGAGGCCAACAAGCCAGGAATGTGATCAAATATTACCGCCGAGATGTTAGGTTGGGTTAGGTTAGATTATATAACGTTATAGATGTATATAAAGGTCCCACGGAGACGTAGAGGCCAACAAGCCAGGAATGTGTTCAAATATTACCGCCGAGATGTTAGGTTGGGTTAGGTTAGGTTATATTACATTATATATGTATATAAAGATCCCACGGAGACGTAGAGGCCAACTCGCCAGGAATGTTGTCAAATATTACCGCCGAGATGTTAGGTTGGGTTAGGTTAGGTTATATTAGGTTATAGATGTATTTAAAGGTCCCGCGGAGACGTAGAGGCCAACAAGCCAGGAATGTGATCAAATATTACCGCCGAGATGTTAGGTTGGGTTAGGTTAGGTTATATTACGTTATTGATGTATATAAACGTCCCACGGATACGTAGAGGCCAACTCGCCAGGTATGTTCTCAAATATTACCGCCGAGATGTTAGGTTCGGTTAGGTTAGGTTATATTACGTTATTGATGTATAAAAAGATCCCACGGAGACGTAGAGGCCAACTCGCCAGGTATGTTTTCAAATACTACCGCCGAGATGTTAGGTTGGGTTAGGTTAGGTTATATAACGTTATGGATGTATATAAAGGTCCCACAGAGACGTAGAGGCCAACAAGCCAGGAATGTGTTCAAATATTACCGCCGAGATGTTAAGTTGGGATAGGTTAGGTTATATTACGTTATAGATGTATATAACTATCCCACGGAGACGTAGAGGCCAACTCGCCAGGAATGTTGTCAAATATTACCGCCGAGATGTTAGGTTGGGTTAGGTTAGGTTATATTACGTTATAGATGTATTTAAAGGTCCCGCGGAGACGTAGAGGCCAACAAATTAGGAATGTGATCAAATATTACCGCCGAGATGTTAGGTTGGGTTAGGTTAGGTTATATTACGTTACTGATGTATAAAAAGATCCCACGGAGACGTAGAGGCCAAATCGCCAGGTATGTTTTCAAATACTACCGCCGAGATGTTAGGTTGGGTTAGGTTAGGTTATATTACGTTATTGATGTGTAAAAAGATCCCACGGAGACGGAGAAGCCAAATCGCCAGGAATGTTGTCAAATATTACCGCCGAGATGTTAGGTTGGGTTAGGTTAGGTTATATTACGTTATTGATGTAAAAAATGTCCCACGGAGACGTAGATGCCAACAAGCCAGGAATGTGGTCAAATATTACCGCCGAGATGATAGGCTGGGTTAGCCTAGCTTATACTATGTTATTATTGTATATAAAGGTCCGACGGAGACGTATAGGCCAACTCGCCAGGAATGTTGTCAAATATTACCGCCGAGATGATAGGTTGGGTTAGGTTAGATTATATCACGTTATAGATGTATATAAAGGTCCCGCGGAGACGTAGAGGCCAGCAAGCCAGGAATGTGATCAAATATTACCGCCGAGACGTTAGGTTGGGTTAGGTTAGGTTACATTACGTTATTGATGTATATAAAGGTCCCACGGAGACTTAGAGGCCAACAAGCCAGGAATGTGTTCAAATATTACCGCCGAGATGTTAGGTTGGGTTAGGTTAGGTTATATTACGTTATAGATGTATTTAAAGGTCCCACGGAGACGGAGAAGCCAACTCGCCAGGAATGTTGTCAAATATTACCGCCGAGATGTTAGGTTGGGTTAGGTTAGGTTATATCACGTTATAGATGTATATAAAGGTCCCGCGGAGACGTAGAGGCCAGCAACCCAGGAATGTGATCAAATATTACCGCCGAGATGTTAGGTTGGGATAGGTTAGGTTATATTACGTTATTGATGTATATAAAAGTCCCACGGAGACGTAGAGGCCAACAAGCCAGGAATGTGTTCAAATATTAACGCCGAGATGTTAGGTTGAGTTAGGTTAGGTTATATTACGTTATAGATGTATTTAAAGGTCCCGCGGAGACGTATAGGCCAACTCGCCGGGAATGTTGTCAAATAATACCGCCGAGATGTTAGCTTGGGTTAGGTTAGGTCATATTACGTTATGGATGTCTATAAAGGTCCCACGGTGACGTAGAGGCCAACTCGCCAGGAATGTTTTCAAATATTACCGCCGAGATGTTAGGTTGGGTTAGGTTAGGTTATATCACGTTATAGATGTATATAAAGCTCCCGCGGAGACGTAGAGGCCAACAAGCCAGGAATGTGATCAAATATTACCGCCGAGATGTTAGGTTGGGTTAGGTTAGATTATATAACGTTATAGATGTATATAAAGGTCCCACGGAGACGTAGAGGCCAACAAGCCAGGAATGTGTTCAAATATTACCGCCGAGATGTTAGGTTGGGTTAGGTTAGGTTATATTACGTTATAGATGTATATAAAGATCCCACGGAGACGTAGAGGCCAACTCGCCATGAATGTTTTCAAATATTACCGCCGAGATGTTATTTTGGGTTAGGATACGTCATATTACGTTATTGATGTATATAAATGTACCACGGAGACGTAGAGGCCAACTCGGCATGAATGTTTTAAAATATTACCGCCGAGATGTTAGGTTGGGTTAGGTTAGGTTATATTACGTTATTGATGTGTAAAAAGATCCCACGGAGACGGAGAAGCCAACTCGCCAGGAATGTTGTCAAATATTACCGCCGAGATGTTAGGTTGGATTAGGTTAGGTTATATAACGTTATGGATGTATATAAAGGTCCCACGTAGGCGTAGAGTGCAACTCGCCAGGAATGTTGTCAAATATTACCGCCGAGGTGTTAGGTTGGGTTAGGTTAGGTTATATTACGTTATAGATGTATATAAAGGTCCCACAGAGACGTAGAGGCCAACAAGCCAGGAATGTGTTCAAATATTACCGCCGAGATGTTAGGTTGGGTTAGGTTAGGTTATATAACGTTATGGATGTATATAAAGGTCCCACGTAGGCGTAGAGTGCAACTCGCCAGGAATGTTGTCAAATATTACCGCCGAGGTGTTAGGTTGGGTTAGGTTAGGTTATATTACGTTATAGATGTATATAAAGGTCCCACAGAGACGTAGAGGCCAACAAGCCAGGAATGTGTTCAAATATTACCGCCGAGATGTTAGGTTGGGTTAGGTTAGGTTATATTACGTTATAGATGTATATAAAGGTCCCACGGAGACGTAGAGGCCAACTCGCCAGGAATGTTGTCAAATATTACCGCCGAGATGTTAGGTTGGGTTAGGTTAGGTTATATTACGTTATAGATGTATTTAAAGGTCCCGCGGAGACGTAGGGCCAACAAGCCAGGAATGTGATCAAATATTACCGCCGAGAAGTTAGGTTGGGTTAGGTTAGGTTATATTACGTTATTGATGTATATAAATGTACCACGGAGACGTAGAGGCCAACTCGCCAGGAATGTTTTCAAATATTACCGCCGAGATGTTAGGTTGGGTTAGGTTAGGTTATATTACGTGATAGATGTATTTAAAGGTCCCGCGGAGACGTAGAGGACAACAAGCCAGGAATGTGATCAAATATTACCGCCGAGATGTTAGGTTGGGTTAGGTTAGGTTATATTACGTTATTGATGTATATAAACGTCCCACGGATACGTAGAGGCCAACTCGCCAGGTATGTTCTCAAATATTACCGCCGAGATGTTAGGTTCGGTTAGGTTAGGTTATATTACGTTATTGATGTATAAAAAGATCCCACGGAGACGTAGAGGCCAACTCGCCAGGTATGTTTTCAAATATTACCGCCGAGATGTTAGGTTGGGTTAGGTTAGGTTATATTACGTTATAGATGTATATAAAGGTCCCACGGAGACGTAGAGGCCAACAAGCCAGGAATGTGTTCAAATATTACCGCCGAGATGATAGGTTGGGTTAGGTTAGATTATATCACGTTATAGATGTATATAAAGGTCCCGCGGAGACGTAGAGGCCAGCAACCCAGGAATGTGATCAAATATTACCGCCGAGATGTTAGCTTGGGATAAGTTAGGTTATATTACGTTATTGATGTATATAAAGGTCCCACGGAGACGTAGAGGCCAACAAGCCAGGAATGTGTTCAAATATTAACGCCGAGATGTTAGGTTGGGTTAGGTTAGGTTATATTACGTTATAGATGTATTTAAAGGTCCCGCGGAGACGTATAGGCCAACTCGCCGGGAATGTTGTCAAATAATACCGCCGAGATGTTAGCTTGGGTTAGGTTAGGTTATATTACGTTATGGATGTCTATAAAGGTCCCACGGTGACGTAGAGTCCAACTCGCCAGGAATGTTTTCAAATATTACCGCCGAGATGTTAGGTTGGGTTAGGTTAGGTTATATCACGTTATAGATGTATATAAACGTCCCACGGATACGTAGAGGCCAACTCGCCAGGTATGTTCTCAAATATTACCGCCGAGATGTTAGGTTCGGTTAGGTTAGGTTATATTACGTTATTGATGTATAAAAAGATCCCACGGAGACGTAGAGGCCAACTCGCCAGGTATGTTTTCAAATACTACCGCCGAGATGTTAGGTTGGGTTAGGTTAGGTTATATAACGTTATGGATGTATATAAAGGTCCCACGTAGGCGTAGAGTGCAACTCGCCAGGAATGTTGTCAAATATTACCGCCGAGGTGTTAGGTTGGGTTAGGTTAGGTTATATTACGTTATAGATGTATATAAAGGTCCCACAGAGACGTAGAGGCCAACACGCCAGGAATGTGTTCAAATATTACCGCCGAGATGTTAGGTTGGGTTAGGTTAGGTTATATTACGTTATAGATGTATATAAAGGTCCCACGGAGACGTAGAGGCCAACTCGCCAGGAATGTTGTCAAATATTACCGCCGAGATGTTAGGTTGGGTTAGGTTAGGTTATATTACGTTATAGATGTATATAAAGGTCACGCGGAGACGTAGAGGCCAGCAACCCAGGAATGTGATCAAATGTTACCGCCGAGATGTTAGGTTGGGATAGGTTAGGTTATATTACTTTATTGATGTATATAAAGGTCCCACGGAGACGTAGAGGCCAACAAGCCAGGAATGTGTTCAAATATTAACGCCGAGATGTTAGGTTGGGTTAGGTTAGGTTATATTACGTTATAGATGTATTTAAAGGTCCCGCGGAGACGTATAGGCCAACTCGCCGGGAATGTTGTCAAATAGTACCGCCGAGATGTTAGCTTAGGTTAGGTTAGGTTATATTACGTTATGGATGTCTATAAAGGTCCCACGGTGACGTAGAGGCCAACTCGCCAGGAATGTTTTCAAATATTACCGCCGAGATGTTAGGTTGGGTTAGGTTAGGTTATATCACGTTATAGATGTATATAAAGGTCCCGCGGAGACGTAGAGGCCAACAAGCCAGGAATGTGATCAAATATTACCGCCGAGATGTTAGGTTGGGTTAGGTTAGGTTATATTACGTGATATATGTATTTAAAGGTCCCGCGGAGACGTAGAGGACAACAAGCCAGGAATGTGATCAAATATTACCGCCGAGATGTTAGGTTGGGTTAGGTTAGGTTATATTACGTTATTGATGTATATAAACGTCCCACGGATACGCAGAGGCCAACTCGCCAGGTATGTTCTCAAATATTACCGCCGAGATGTTAGGTTCGGTTAGGTTAGGTTATATTACGTTGTTGATGTATAAAAAGATCCCACGGAGACGTAGAGGCCAACTCGCCAGGTATGTTTTCAAATACTACCGCCGAGATGTTAGGTTGGTTTAGGTTAGGTTATATTACGTTATTGATGTGTAAAAAGATCCCACGGAGACGTAGAAGCCACCTCGCCAGGAATGTTGTCAAATATTACCGCCGAGATGTTAGGTCGGGTTAGGTTAGGTTGTATTACGTTATTGATGTATATAAAGGTCCCACGGAGACGTAGAGGCCAACAAGCCAGGAATGTGTTCAAATATTACCGCCGAGATGTTAGGTTGGGTTAGGTTAGGTTATATTACGTTATAGATGTATTTAAAGGTCCCGCGGAGACGTAGGGGCCAACAAGCCAGGAATGTGATCAAATATTACCGCCGAGATGTTAAGTTGGGTTAGGTTAGGTTATATTACGTTATTGATGTATATAAATGTACCACGGAGACGTAGAGGCCAACTCGCCATGAATGTTTTCAAATATTACCGCCGAGATGTTAGGTTCGGTTAGGTTAGGTTATATTACTTTATTGATGTATAAAAAGATCCCACGGAGACGTAGAGGCCAACTCGCCAGGTATGTTTTCAAATACTACCGCCGAGATGTTAGGTTGGGTTAGGCTAGGTTATATTACGTTATTGATGTGTAAAAAGATCCCACGGAGACGGAGAAGCCAACTCGCCAGGAATGTTGTCAAATATTACCGCCGAGATGTTAGGTTCGGTTAGGTTAGGTTATATTACTTTATTGATGTATAAAAAGATCCCACGGAGACGTAGAGGCCAACTCGCCAGGTATGTTTTCAAATACTACCGCCGAGATGTTAGGTTGGGTTAGGTTAGGTTATATTACGTTATTGATGTGTAAAAAGATCCCACGGAGACGGAGAAGCCAACTCGCCAGGAATGTTGTCAAATATTACCGCCGAGATGTTAGGTTGGGTTAGGTTAGGTTATATAACGTTATGGATGTATATAAAGGTCCCGCGGAGACGTATAGGCCAACTCGCCGGGAATGTTGTCAAATAATACCGCCGAGATGTTAGCTTAGGTTAGGTTAGGTTATATTACGTTATGGATGTCTATAAAGGTCCCACGGTGACGTAGAGGCCAACTCGCCAGGAATGTTTTCAAATATTACCGCCGAGATGTTAGGTTGGGTTAGGTTAGGTTATATCACGTTATAGATGTATATAAAGGTCCCGCGGAGACGTAGAGGCCAACAAGCCAGGAATGTGATCAAATATTACCGCCGAGATGTTAGGTTGGGTTAGGTTAGGTTATATTACGTGATATATGTATTTAAAGGTCCCGCGGAGACGTAGAGGACAACAAGCCAGGAATGTGATCAAATATTACCGCCGAGATGTTAGGTTGGGTTAGGTTAGGTTATATTACGTTATTGATGTATATAAACGTCCCACGGATACGTAGAGGCCAACTCGCCAGGTATGTTCTCAAATATTACCGCCGAGATGTTAGGTTCGGTTAGGTTAGGTTATATTACGTTGTTGATGTATAAAAAGATCCCACGGAGACGTAGAGGCCAACTCGCCAGGTATGTTTTCAAATACTACCGCCGAGATGTTAGGTTGGTTTAGGTTAGGTTATATTACGTTATTGATGTGTAAAAAGATCCCACGGAGACGGAGAAGCCACCTCGCCAGGAATGTTGTCAAATATTACCGCCGAGATGTTAGGTTGGGTTAGGTTAGGTTGTATTACGTTATTGATGTATATAAAGGTCCCACGGAGACGTAGAGGCCAACAAGCCAGGAATGTGTTCAAATATTACCGCCGAGATGTTAGGTTGGGTTAGGTTAGGTTGTATTACGTTATTGATGTATATAAAGGTCCCACGGAGACGTAGAGGCCAACAAGCCAGGAATGTGTTCAAATATTACCGCCGAGATGTTAGGTTGGGTTAGGTTAGGTTATATTACGTTATAGATGTATTTAAAGGTCCCGCGGAGACGTAGGGGCCAACAAGCCAGGAATGTGATCAAATATTACCGCCGAGATGTTAAGTTGGGTTAGGTTAGGTTATATTACGTTATTGATGTATATAAATGTACCACGGAGACGTAGAGGCCAACTCGCCATGAATGTTTTCAAATATTACCGCCGAGATGTTAGGTTCGGTTAGGTTAGGCTATATTACTTTATTGATGTATAAAAAGATCCCACGGAGACGTAGAGGCCAACTCGCCAGGTATGTTTTCAAATACTACCGCCGAGATGTTAGGTTGGGTTAGGTTAGGTTATATTACGTTATTGATGTGTAAAAAGATCCCACGGAGACGGAGAAGCCAACTCGCCAGGAATGTTGTCAAATATTACCGCCGAGATGTTAGGTTCGGTTAGGTTAGGTTATATTACTTTATTGATGTATAAAAAGATCCCACGGAGACGTAGAGGCCAACTCGCCAGGTATGTTTTCAAATACTACCGCCGAGATGTTAGGTTGGGTTAGGTTAGGTTATATAACGTTATGGATGTATATAAAGGTCCCACGGATGCGTAGAGGCCAACTCGCCAGGAATGTTGTCAAAAATTACCGCCGAGATATTAAGGTTGGGTTAGGTTAGGTTATATTACGTTATAGATGTATATAAAGGTCCCACGGAGACGTAGAGGCCAACGAGCCGGGAATATGTTCAAATATTACCTCCGAGATGTTAGGTTGGGTTAGGTTAGGTTGTATTACGTTATAGATGTATATAAAGGTCCCACGGAGACGTAGAGGCCAACAAGCCAGGAATGTGTTCAAATATTACCGCCGAGATGTTAGGTTGGGTTAGGTTAGGTTATATCACGTTATAGATGTATATAAAGGTCCCGCGGAGACGTAGAGGCCAACTCGCCAGGAATGTTGTCAAACATTAGCGCCGAGATGGTAGGTTGGGTTAGGTCAGGTTATATTACGTTATTGATGTATATGAAGGTCAAACCGAGACGTAGAGGCCAACTCGCCAGGAATGTTGTCAAATATTATCGCCGAGATGTTAGGTTGGGTTAGGTTAGGTTATATTACGTTATAGATGTATTTAAAGGTCCCGCGGAGACGTAGAGGCCAACAAGCCAGGAATGTGATCAAATATTACCGCCGAGATGTTAGTCTGGGTTAGGTTAGGTTATATTACGTTATTGATGTGTAAAAAGATCCCACGGAGACGTAGAGGCCAACAAGCCAGGAATGTGATCAAATATTACCGCCGAGATGTTAGGTTGGGTTAGGTTAGGTTATATTACGTTACTGATGTATAAAAAGATCCCACGGAGACGTAGAGGCCAACTCGCCAGGTATGTTTTCAAATACTACCGCCGAGATGTTAGGTTGGGTTAGGTTAGGTTATATTACGTTATTGATGTGTAAAAAGATCCCACGGAGACGGAGAAGCCAACTCGCCAGGAATGTTGTCAAATATTACCGCCGAGATGTTAGGTTGGGTTAGGTTAGGTTATATTACGTTAGTGATGTAAAAAATGTCCCACGGAGACGTAGATGCCAACAAGCCAGGAATGTGGTCAAATATTACCGCCGGGATGATAGACTGGGTTAGCCTAGCTTATACTATGTTATTGTTGTATATAAAGGTCCGACGGAGACGTATAGGCCAACTCGCCAGGAATGTTGTCAAATATTACCGCCGAGATGATAGGTTGGGTTAGGTTAGGTTATATTACGTTATTGATGTGTAAAAAGATCCCACGGAGACGGAGAAGCCAATTCGCCAGGAATGTTGTCAAATATTACCGCCGAGATGTTAGGTTGGGTTAGGTTAGGTTATATAACGTTATGGATGTATATAAAGGTCCCACGGAGGCGTAGAGGCCAACTCGCCAGGAATGTTGTCAAATATTACCGCCGAGATATTAAGGTTGGGTTAGGTTAGGTTATATTACGTTATAGATGTATATAAAGGTCCCACGGAGACGTAGAGGCCAACAAGCCAGGAATGTGTTCAAATATTACCTCCGAGATGTTAGGTTGGGTTAGGTTAGGTTGTATTACGTTATAGATGTATATAAAGGTCCCACGGAGACGTAGAGGGCAACAAGCCAGGAATGTGTTCAAATATTACCGCCGAGATGTTAGGTTGGGTTAGGTTAGGTTATATCACGTTATAGATGTATATAAAGGTCCCGCGGAGACGTAGAGGACAACAAGCCAGGAATGTGATCAAATATTACCGCCGAGATGTTAGGTTGGGTTAGGTTAGGTTATATTACGTTATTGATGTATATAAACGTCCCACGGATACGTAGAGGCCAACTCGCCAGGTATGTTCTCAAATATTACCGCCGAGATGTTAGGTTCGGTTAGGTTAGGTTATATTACGTTGTTGATGTATAAAAAGATCCCACGGAGACGTAGAGGCCAACTCGCCAGGTATGTTTTCAAATACTACCGCCGAGATGTTAGGTTGGTTTAGGTTAGGTTATATTACGTTATTGATGTGTAAAAAGATCCCACGGAGACGGAGAAGCCACCTCGCCAGGAATGTTGTCAAATATTACCGCCGAGATGTTAGGTTGGGTTAGGTTAGGTTGTATTACGTTATTGATGTATATAAAGGTCCCACGGAGACGTAGAGGCCAACAAGCCAGGAATGTGTTCAAATATTACCGCCGAGATGTTAGGTTGGGTTAGGTTAGGTTATATTACGTTATAGATGTATTTAAAGGTCCCGCGGAGACGTAGGGGCCAACAAGCCAGGAATGTGATCAAATATTACCGCCGAGATGTTAAGTTGGGTTAGGTTAGGTTATATTACGTTATTGATGTATATAAATGTACCACGGAGACGTAGAGGCCAACTCGCCATGAATGTTTTCAAATATTACCGCCGAGATGTTAGGTTCGGTTAGGTTAGGCTATATTACTTTATTGATGTATAAAAAGATCCCACGGAGACGTAGAGGCCAACTCGCCAGGTATGTTTTCAAATACTACCGCCGAGATGTTAGGTTGGGTTAGGTTAGGTTATATTACGTTATTGATGTGTAAAAAGATCCCACGGAGACGGAGAAGCCAACTCGCCAGGAATGTTGTCAAATATTACCGCCGAGATGTTGGGTTCGGTTAGGTTAGGTTATATTACTTTATTGATGTATAAAAAGATCCCACGGAGACGTAGAGGCCAACTCGCCAGGAATGTTGTCAAAAATTACCGCCGAGATATTAAGGTTGGGTTAGGTTAGGTTATAATACGTTATAGATGTATATAAAGGTCCCACAGAGACGTAGAGGCCAACACGCCAGGAATGTGTTCAAATATTACCGCCGAGATGTTAGGTTGGGTTAGGTTAGGTTATATTACGTTATAGATGTATATAAAGGTCCCACGGAGACGTAGAGGCCAACTCGCCAGGAATGTTGTCAAATATTACCGCCGAGATGTTAGGTTGGGTTAGGTTAGGTTATATTACGTTATAGATGTATATAAAGGTCACGCGGAGACGTAGAGGCCAGCAACCCAGGAATGTGATCAAATATTACCGCCGAGATGTTAGGTTGGGATAGGTTAGGTTATATTACGTTATTGATGTATATAAAGGTCCCACGGAGACGTAGAGGCCAACAAGCCAGGAATGTGTTCAAATATTAACGCCGAGATGTTAGGTTGGGTTAGGTTAGGTTATATTACGTTATAGATGTATTTAAAGGTCCCGCGGAGACGTATAGGCCAACTCGCCGGGAATGTTGTCAAATAATACCGCCGAGATGTTAGCTTAGGTTAGGTTAGGTTATATTACGTTATGGATGTCTATAAAGGTCCCACGGTGACGTAGAGGCCAACTCGCCAGGAATGTGTTCAAATATTACCGCCGAGATGTTAGGTTGGGTTAGGTTAGGTTATATTACGTTATAGATGTATTTAAAGGTCCCACGGAGACGGAGAAGCCAACTCGCCAGGAATGTTGTCAAATATTACCGCCGAGATGTTAGGTTGGGTTAGGTTAGGTTATATCACGTTATAGATGTATATAAAGGTCCCGCGGAGACGTAGAGGCCAGCAACCCAGGAATGTGATCAAATATTACCGCCGAGATGTTAGGTTGGGATAGGTTAGGTTATATTACGTTATTGATGTATATAAAGGTCCCACGGAGACGTAGAGGCCAACAAGCCAGGAATGTGTTCAAATATTAACGCCGAGATGTTAGGTTGGGTTAGGTTAGGTTATATTACGTTATAGATGTATTTAAAGGTCCCGCGGAGACGTATAGGCCAACTCGCCGGGAATGTTGTCAAATAATACCGCCGAGATGTTAGCTTGGGTTAGGTTAGGTTATATTACGTTATGGATGTCTATAAAGGTCCCACGGTGACGTAGAGTCCAACTCGCCAGGAATGTTTTCAAATATTACCGCCGAGATGTTAGGTTGGGTTAGGTTAGGTTATATCACGTTATAGATGTATATAAAGCTCCCGCGGAGACGTAGGGGCCAACAAGCCAGGAAAGTGATCAAATATTACCGCCGAGATGTTAGGTTGGGTTAGGTTAGATTATATAACGTTATAGATGTATATAAAGGTCCCACGGAGACGTAGAGGCCAACAAGCCAGGAATGTGTTCAAATATTACCGCCGAGATGTTAGGTTGGGTTAGGTTAGGTTATATTACATTATAGATGTATATAAAGATCCCACGGAGACGTAGAG
The DNA here is from genome assembly GCA_963969225.1 of Xylocopa violacea. Classification (NCBI taxonomy): domain Eukaryota; kingdom Metazoa; phylum Arthropoda; class Insecta; order Hymenoptera; family Apidae; genus Xylocopa; species Xylocopa violacea. The sequence continues at coordinate 118,248 of CAXAJV010000410.1, read as the reverse complement.
GCCAACTCGCCAGGAATGTTGTCTAATATTACCGCCGAGATGTTAGGTTGGGTTAGGTTAGGTTATATTAGGTTATAGATGTATTTAAATGTCCCGCGGAGACGTAGAGGCCAACAAGCCAGGAATGTGATCAAATATTACCGCCGAGATGTTAGGTTGGGTTAGGTTAGGTTATATTACGTTATTGATGTATATAAACGTCCCACGGATACGTAGAGGCCAATTCTCCAGGTATGTTCTCAAATATTACCGCCGAGATGTTAGGTTCGGTTAGGTTAGGTTATATTACGTTATTGATGTATAAAAAGATCCCACGGAGACGTAGAGGCCAACTCGCCAGGTATGTTTTCAAATACTACCGCCGAGATGTTAGGTTGGGTTAGGTTAGGTTATATAACGTTATGGATGTATATAAAGGTCCCACGTAGGCGTAGAGTGCAACTCGCCAGGAATGTTGTCAAATATTACCGCCGAGGTGTTAGGTTGGGTTAGGTTAGGTTATATTACGTTATAGATGTATATAAAGGTCCCACAGAGACGTAGAGGCCAACACGCCAGGAATGTGTTCAAATATTACCGCCGAGATGTTAGGTTGGGTTAGGTTAGGTTATATTACGTTATAGATGTATATAAAGGTCCCACGGAGACGTAGAGGCCAACTCGCCAGGAATGTTGTCAAATATTACCGCCGAGATGTTAGGTTGGGTTAGGTTAGGTTATATTACGTTATAGATGTATATAAAGGTCACGCGGAGACGTAGAGGCCAGCAACCCAGGAATGTGATCAAATATTACCGCCGAGATGTTAGGTTGGGATAGGTTAGGTTATATTACGTTATTGATGTATATAAAGGTCCCACGGAGACGTAGAGGCCAACAAGCCAGGAATGTGTTCAAATATTAACGCCGAGATGTTAGGTTGGGTTAGGTTAGGTTATATTACGTTATAGATGTATTTAAAGGTCCCGCGGAGACGTATAGGCCAACTCGCCGGGAATGTTGTCAAATAGTACCGCCGAGATGTTAGCTTAGGTTAGGTTAGGTTATATTACGTTATGGATGTCTATAAAGGTCCCACGGTGACGTAGAGGCCAACTCGCCAGGAATGTTTTCAAATATTACCGCCGAGATGTTAGGTTGGGTTAGGTTAGGTTATATCACGTTATAGATGTATATAAAGGTCCCGCGGAGACGTAGAGGCCAACAAGCCAGGAATGTGATCAAATATTACCGCCGAGATGTTAGGTTGGGTTAGGTTAGGTTATATTACGTGATATATGTATTTAAAGGTCCCGCGGAGACGTAGAGGACAACAAGCCAGGAATGTGATCAAATATTACCGCCGAGATGTTAGGTTGGGTTAGGTTAGGTTATATTACGTTATTGATGTATATAAACGTCCCACGGATACGCAGAGGCCAACTCGCCAGGTATGTTCTCAAATATTACCGCCGAGATGTTAGGTTCGGTTAGGTTAGGTTATATTACGTTGTTGATGTATAAAAAGATCCCACGGAGACGTAGAGGCCAACTCGCCAGGTATGTTTTCAAATACTACCGCCGAGATGTTAGGTTGGTTTAGGTTAGGTTATATTACGTTATTGATGTGTAAAAAGATCCCACGGAGACGTAGAAGCCACCTCGCCAGGAATGTTGTCAAATATTACCGCCGAGATGTTAGGTTGGGTTAGGTTAGGTTGTATTACGTTATTGATGTATATAAAGGTCCCACGGAGACGTAGAGGCCAACAAGCCAGGAATGTGTTCAAATATTACCGCCGAGATGTTAGGTTGGGTTAGGTTAGGTTATATTACGTTATAGATGTATTTAAAGGTCCCGCGGAGACGTAGGGGCCAACAAGCCAGGAATGTGATCAAATATTACCGCCGAGATGTTAAGTTGGGTTAGGTTAGGTTATATTACGTTATTGATGTATATAAATGTACCACGGAGACGTAGAGGCCAACTCGCCATGAATGTTTTCAAATATTACCGCCGAGATGTTAGGTTCGGTTAGGTTAGGTTATATTACTTTATTGATGTATAAAAAGATCCCACGGAGACGTAGAGGCCAACTCGCCAGGTATGTTTTCAAATACTACCGCCGAGATGTTAGGTTGGGTTAGGCTAGGTTATATTACGTTATTGATGTGTAAAAAGATCCCACGGAGACGGAGAAGCCAACTCGCCAGGAATGTTGTCAAATATTACCGCCGAGATGTTAGGTTCGGTTAGGTTAGGTTATATTACTTTATTGATGTATAAAAAGATCCCACGGAGACGTAGAGGCCAACTCGCCAGGTATGTTTTCAAATACTACCGCCGAGATGTTAGGTTGGGTTAGGTTAGGTTATATTACGTTATTGATGTGTAAAAAGATCCCACGGAGACGGAGAAGCCAACTCGCCAGGAATGTTGTCAAATATTACCGCCGAGATGTTAGGTTGGGTTAGGTTAGGTTATATAACGTTATGGATGTATATAAAGGTCCCGCGGAGACGTATAGGCCAACTCGCCGGGAATGTTGTCAAATAATACCGCCGAGATGTTAGCTTAGGTTAGGTTAGGTTATATTACGTTATGGATGTCTATAAAGGTCCCACGGTGACGTAGAGGCCAACTCGCCAGGAATGTTTTCAAATATTACCGCCGAGATGTTAGGTTGGGTTAGGTTAGGTTATATCACGTTATAGATGTATATAAAGGTCCCGCGGAGACATAGAGGCCAACAAGCCAGGAATGTGATCAAATATTACCGCCGAGATGTTAGGTTGGGTTAGGTTAGGTTATATTACGTGATATATGTATTTAAAGGTCCCGCGGAGACGTAGAGGACAACAAGCCAGGAATGTGATCAAATATTACCGCCGAGATGTTAGGTTGGGTTAGGTTAGGTTATATTACGTTATTGATGTATATAAACGTCCCACGGATACGTAGAGGCCAACTCGCCAGGTATGTTCTCAAATATTACCGCCGAGATGTTAGGTTCGGTTAGGTTAGGTTATATTACGTTGTTGATGTATAAAAAGATCCCACGGAGACGTAGAGGCCAACTCGCCAGGTATGTTTTCAAATACTACCGCCGAGATGTTAGGTTGGTTTAGGTTAGGTTATATTACGTTATTGATGTGTAAAAAGATCCCACGGAGACGGAGAAGCCACCTCGCCAGGAATGTTGTCAAATATTACCGCCGAGATGTTAGGTTGGGTTAGGTTAGGTTGTATTACGTTATTGATGTATATAAAGGTCCCACGGAGACGTAGAGGCCAACAAGCCAGGAATGTGTTCAAATATTACCGCCGAGATGTTAGGTTGGGTTAGGTTAGGTTATATTACGTTATAGATGTATTTAAAGGTCCCGCGGAGACGTAGGGGCCAACAAGCCAGGAATGTGATCAAATATTACCGCCGAGATGTTAAGTTGGGTTAGGTTAGGTTATATTACGTTATTGATGTATATAAATGTACCACGGAGACGTAGAGGCCAACTCGCCATGAATGTTTTCAAATATTACCGCCGAGATGTTAGGTTCGGTTAGGTTAGGCTATATTACTTTATTGATGTATAAAAAGATCCCACGGAGACGTAGAGGCCAACTCGCCAGGTATGTTTTCAAATACTACCGCCGAGATGTTAGGTTGGGTTAGGTTAGGTTATATTACGTTATTGATGTGTAAAAAGATCCCACGGAGACGGAGAAGCCAACTCGCCAGGAATGTTGTCAAATATTACCGCCGAGATGTTGGGTTCGGTTAGGTTAGGTTATATTACTTTATTGATGTATAAAAAGATCCCACGGAGACGTAGAGGCCAACTCGCCAGGAATGTTGTCAAAAATTACCGCCGAGATATTAAGGTTGGGTTAGGTTAGGTTATAATACGTTATAGATGTATATAAAGGTCCCACAGAGACGTAGAGGCCAACACGCCAGGAATGTGTTCAAATATTACCGCCGAGATGTTAGGTTGGGTTAGGTTAGGTTATATTACGTTATAGATGTATATAAAGGTCCCACGGAGACGTAGAGGCCAACTCGCCAGGAATGTTGTCAAATATTACCGCCGAGATGTTAGGTTGGGTTAGGTTAGGTTATATTACGTTATAGATGTATATAAAGGTCACGCGGAGACGTAGAGGCCAGCAACCCAGGAATGTGATCAAATATTACCGCCGAGATGTTAGGTTGGGATAGGTTAGGTTATATTACGTTATTGATGTATATAAAGGTCCCACGGAGACGTAGAGGCCAACAAGCCAGGAATGTGTTCAAATATTAACGCCGAGATGTTAGGTTGGGTTAGGTTAGGTTATATTACGTTATAGATGTATTTAAAGGTCCCGCGGAGACGTATAGGCCAACTCGCCGGGAATGTTGTCAAATAATACCGCCGAGATGTTAGCTTAGGTTAGGTTAGGTTATATTACGTTATGGATGTCTATAAAGGTCCCACGGTGACGTAGAGGCCAACTCGCCAGGAATGTGTTCAAATATTACCGCCGAGATGTTAGGTTGGGTTAGGTTAGGTTATATTACGTTATAGATGTATTTAAAGGTCCCACGGAGACGGAGAAGCCAACTCGCCAGGAATGTTGTCAAATATTACCGCCGAGATGTTAGGTTGGGTTAGGTTAGGTTATATCACGTTATAGATGTATATAAAGGTCCCGCGGAGACGTAGAGGCCAGCAACCCAGGAATGTGATCAAATATTACCGCCGAGATGTTAGGTTGGGATAGGTTAGGTTATATTACGTTATTGATGTATATAAAGGTCCCACGGAGACGTAGAGGCCAACAAGCCAGGAATGTGTTCAAATATTAACGCCGAGATGTTAGGTTGGGTTAGGTTAGGTTATATTACGTTATAGATGTATTTAAAGGTCCCGCGGAGACGTATAGGCCAACTCGCCGGGAATGTTGTCAAATAATACCGCCGAGATGTTAGCTTGGGTTAGGTTAGGTTATATTACGTTATGGATGTCTATAAAGGTCCCACGGTGACGTAGAGTCCAACTCGCCAGGAATGTTTTCAAATATTACCGCCGAGATGTTAGGTTGGGTTAGGTTAGGTTATATCACGTTATAGATGTATATAAAGCTCCCGCGGAGACGTAGGGGCCAACAAGCCAGGAAAGTGATCAAATATTACCGCCGAGATGTTAGGTTGGGTTAGGTTAGATTATATAACGTTATAGATGTATATAAAGGTCCCACGGAGACGTAGAGGCCAACAAGCCAGGAATGTGTTCAAATATTACCGCCGAGATGTTAGGTTGGGTTAGGTTAGGTTATATTACATTATAGATGTATATAAAGATCCCACGGAGACGTAGAGGCCAACTCGCCAGGAATGTTGTCTAATATTACCGCCGAGATGTTAGGTTGGGTTAGGTTAGGTTATATTAGGTTATAGATGTATTTAAAGGTCCCGCGGAGACGTAGAGGCCAACAAGCCAGGAATGTGATCAAATATTACCGCCGAGATGTTAGGTTGGGTTAGGTTAGGTTATATTACGTTATTGATGTATATAAACGTCCCACGGATACGTAGAGGCCAATTCTCCAGGTATGTTCTCAAATATTACCGCCGAGATGTTAGGTTCGGTTAGGTTAGGTTATATTACGTTATTGATGTATAAAAAGATCCCACGGAGACGTAGAGGCCAACTCGCCAGGTATGTTTTCAAATACTACCGCCGAGATGTTAGGTTGGGTTAGGTTAGGTTATATAACGTTATGGATGTATATAAAGGTCCCACGTAGGCGTAGAGTGCAACTCGCCAGGAATGTTGTCAAATATTACCGCCGAGGTGTTAGGTTGGGTTAGGTTAGGTTATATTACGTTATAGATGTATATAAAGGTCCCACAGAGACGTAGAGGCCAACACGCCAGGAATGTGTTCAAATATTACCGCCGAGATGTTAGGTTGGGTTAGGTTAGGTTATATTACGTTATAGATGTATATAAAGGTCCCACGGAGACGTAGAGGCCAACTCGCCAGGAATGTTGTCAAATATTACCGCCGAGATGTTAGGTTGGGTTAGGTTAGGTTATATTACGTTATAGATGTATATAAAGGTCACGCGGAGACGTAGAGGCCAGCAACCCAGGAATGTGATCAAATATTACCGCCGAGATGTTAGGTTGGGATAGGTTAGGTTATATTACGTTATTGATGTATATAAAGGTCCCACGGAGACGTAGAGGCCAACAAGCCAGGAATGTGTTCAAATATTAACGCCGAGATGTTAGGTTGGGTTAGGTTAGGTTATATTACGTTATAGATGTATTTAAAGGTCCCGCGGAGACGTATAGGCCAACTCGCCGGGAATGTTGTCAAATAGTACCGCCGAGATGTTAGCTTAGGTTAGGTTAGGTTATATTACGTTATGGATGTCTATAAAGGTCCCACGGTGACGTAGAGGCCAACTCGCCAGGAATGTTTTCAAATATTACCGCCGAGATGTTAGGTTGGGTTAGGTTAGGTTATATCACGTTATAGATGTATATAAAGGTCCCGCGGAGACGTAGAGGCCAACAAGCCAGGAATGTGATCAAATATTACCGCCGAGATGTTAGGTTGGGTTAGGTTAGGTTATATTACGTGATATATGTATTTAAAGGTCCCGCGGAGACGTAGAGGACAACAAGCCAGGAATGTGATCAAATATTACCGCCGAGATGTTAGGTTGGGTTAGGTTAGGTTATATTACGTTATTGATGTATATAAACGTCCCACGGATACGCAGAGGCCAACTCGCCAGGTATGTTCTCAAATATTACCGCCGAGATGTTAGGTTCGGTTAGGTTAGGTTATATTACGTTGTTGATGTATAAAAAGATCCCACGGAGACGTAGAGGCCAACTCGCCAGGTATGTTTTCAAATACTACCGCCGAGATGTTAGGTTGGTTTAGGTTAGGTTATATTACGTTATTGATGTGTAAAAAGATCCCACGGAGACGTAGAAGCCACCTCGCCAGGAATGTTGTCAAATATTACCGCCGAGATGTTAGGTTGGGTTAGGTTAGGTTGTATTACGTTATTGATGTATATAAAGGTCCCACGGAGACGTAGAGGCCAACAAGCCAGGAATGTGTTCAAATATTACCGCCGAGATGTTAGGTTGGGTTAGGTTAGGTTATATTACGTTATAGATGTATTTAAAGGTCCCGCGGAGACGTAGGGGCCAACAAGCCAGGAATGTGATCAAATATTACCGCCGAGATGTTAAGTTGGGTTAGGTTAGGTTATATTACGTTATTGATGTATATAAATGTACCACGGAGACGTAGAGGCCAACTCGCCATGAATGTTTTCAAATATTACCGCCGAGATGTTAGGTTCGGTTAGGTTAGGTTATATTACTTTATTGATGTATAAAAAGATCCCACGGAGACGTAGAGGCCAACTCGCCAGGTATGTTTTCAAATACTACCGCCGAGATGTTAGGTTGGGTTAGGCTAGGTTATATTACGTTATTGATGTGTAAAAAGATCCCACGGAGACGGAGAAGCCAACTCGCCAGGAATGTTGTCAAATATTACCGCCGAGATGTTAGGTTCGGTTAGGTTAGGTTATATTACTTTATTGATGTATAAAAAGATCCCACGGAGACGTAGAGGCCAACTCGCCAGGTATGTTTTCAAATACTACCGCCGAGATGTTAGGTTGGGTTAGGTTAGGTTATATTACGTTATTGATGTGTAAAAAGATCCCACGGAGACGGAGAAGCCAACTCGCCAGGAATGTTGTCAAATATTACCGCCGAGATGTTAGGTTGGGTTAGGTTAGGTTATATAACGTTATGGATGTATATAAAGGTCCCGCGGAGACGTATAGGCCAACTCGCCGGGAATGTTGTCAAATAATACCGCCGAGATGTTAGCTTAGGTTAGGTTAGGTTATATTACGTTATGGATGTCTATAAAGGTCCCACGGTGACGTAGAGGCCAACTCGCCAGGAATGTTTTCAAATATTACCGCCGAGATGTTAGGTTGGGTTAGGTTAGGTTATATCACGTTATAGATGTATATAAAGGTCCCGCGGAGACATAGAGGCCAACAAGCCAGGAATGTGATCAAATATTACCGCCGAGATGTTAGGTTGGGTTAGGTTAGGTTATATTACGTGATATATGTATTTAAAGGTCCCGCGGAGACGTAGAGGACAACAAGCCAGGAATGTGATCAAATATTACCGCCGAGATGTTAGGTTGGGTTAGGTTAGGTTATATTACGTTATTGATGTATATAAACGTCCCACGGATACGTAGAGGCCAACTCGCCAGGTATGTTCTCAAATATTACCGCCGAGATGTTAGGTTCGGTTAGGTTAGGTTATATTACGTTGTTGATGTATAAAAAGATCCCACGGAGACGTAGAGGCCAACTCGCCAGGTATGTTTTCAAATACTACCGCCGAGATGTTAGGTTGGTTTAGGTTAGGTTATATTACGTTATTGATGTGTAAAAAGATCCCACGGAGACGGAGAAGCCACCTCGCCAGGAATGTTGTCAAATATTACCGCCGAGATGTTAGGTTGGGTTAGGTTAGGTTGTATTACGTTATTGATGTATATAAAGGTCCCACGGAGACGTAGAGGCCAACAAGCCAGGAATGTGTTCAAATATTACCGCCGAGATGTTAGGTTGGGTTAGGTTAGGTTATATTACGTTATAGATGTATTTAAAGGTCCCGCGGAGACGTAGGGGCCAACAAGCCAGGAATGTGATCAAATATTACCGCCGAGATGTTAAGTTGGGTTAGGTTAGGTTATATTACGTTATTGATGTATATAAATGTACCACGGAGACGTAGAGGCCAACTCGCCATGAATGTTTTCAAATATTACCGCCGAGATGTTAGGTTCGGTTAGGTTAGGCTATATTACTTTATTGATGTATAAAAAGATCCCACGGAGACGTAGAGGCCAACTCGCCAGGTATGTTTTCAAATACTACCGCCGAGATGTTAGGTTGGGTTAGGTTAGGTTATATTACGTTATTGATGTGTAAAAAGATCCCACGGAGACGGAGAAGCCAACTCGCCAGGAATGTTGTCAAATATTACCGCCGAGATGTTAGGTTGGGTTAGGTTAGGTTATATTACTTTATTGATGTATAAAAAGATCCCACGGAGACGTAGAGGCCAACTCGCCAGGTATGTTTTCAAATACTACCGCCGAGATGTTAGGTTGGGTTAGGTTAGGTTATATAACGTTATGTATGTATATAAAGGTCCCACGGAGGCGTAGAGGCCAACTCGCCAGGAATGTTGTCAAAAATTACCGCCGAGATATTAAGGTTGGGTTAGGTTAGGTTATATTACGTTATAGATGTATATAAAGGTCCCACGGAGACGTAGAGGCCAACAAGCCAGGAATATGTTCAAATATTACCTCCGAGATGTTAGTTTGGGTTAGGTTAGGTTGTATTACGTTATAGATGTATATAAAGGTCCCACGGAGACGTAGAGGCCAACAAGCCAGGAATGTGTTCAAATATTACCGCCGAGATGTTAGGTTGGGTTAGGTTAGGTTATATCACGTTATAGATGTATATAAAGGTCCCGCGGAGACGTAGAGGCCAACTCGCCAGGAATGTTGTCAAACATTAGCGCCGAGATGGTAGGTTGGGTTAGGTCAGGTTATATTACGTTATTGATGTATATGAAGGTCAAACCGAGACGTAGAGGCCAACTCGCCAGGAATGTTGTCAAATATTATCGCCGAGATGTTAGGTTGGGTTAGGTTAGGTTATATTACGTTATAGATGTATTTAAAGGTCCCGCGGAGACGTAGAGGCCAACAAGCCAGGAATGTGATCAAATATTACCGCCGAGATGTTAGGTTGGGTTAGGTTAGGTTATATTACGTTACTGATGTATAAAAAGATCCCACGGAGACGTAGAGGCCAACTCGCCAGGTATGTTTTCAAATACTACCGCCGAGATGTTAGGTTGGGTTAGGTTAGGTTATATTACGTTATTGATGTGTAAAAAGATCCCACGGAGACGGAGAAGCCAACTCGCCAGGAATGTTGTCAAATATTACCGCCGAGATGTTAGGTTGGGTTAGGTTAGGTTATATAACGTTATGGATGTATATAAAGGTCCCACGGAGGCGTAGAGGCCAACTCGCCAGGAATGTTGTCAAATATTACCGCCGAGATATTAAGGTTGGGTTAGGTTAGGTTATATTACGTTATAGATGTATATAAAGGTCCCACGGAGACGTAGAGGCCAACAAGCCAGGAATGTGTTCAAATATTACCTCCGAGATGTTAGGTTGGGTTAGGTTAGGTTGTATTACGTTATAGATGTATATAAAGGTCCCACGGAGACGTAGAGGGCAACAAGCCAGGAATGTGTTCAAATATTACCGCCGAGATGTTAGGTTGGGTTAGGTTAGGTTATATCACGTTATAGATGTATATAAAGGTCCCGCGGAGACGTAGAGGACAACAAGCCAGGAATGTGATCAAATATTACCGCCGAGATGTTAGGTTGGGTTAGGTTAGGTTATATTACGTTATTGATGTATATAAACGTCCCACGGATACGTAGAGGCCAACTCGCCAGGTATGTTCTCAAATATTACCGCCGAGATGTTAGGTTCGGTTAGGTTAGGTTATATTACGTTGTTGATGTATAAAAAGATCCCACGGAGACGTAGAGGCCAACTCGCCAGGTATGTTTTCAAATACTACCGCCGAGATGTTAGGTTGGTTTAGGTTAGGTTATATTACGTTATTGATGTGTAAAAAGATCCCACGGAGACGGAGAAGCCACCTCGCCAGGAATGTTGTCAAATATTACCGCCGAGATGTTAGGTTGGGTTAGGTTAGGTTGTATTACGTTATTGATGTATATAAAGGTCCCACGGAGACGTAGAGGCCAACAAGACAGGAATGTGTTCAAATATTACCGCCGAGATGTTAGGTTGGGTTAGGTTAGGTTATATTACGTTATAGATGTATTTAAAGGTCCCGCGGAGACGTAGGGGCCAACAAGCCAGGAATGTGATCAAATATTACCGCCGAGATGTTAAGTTGGGTTAGGTTAGGTTATATTACGTTATTGATGTATATAAATGTACCACGGAGACGTAGAGGCCAACTCGCCATGAATGTTTTCAAATATTACCGCCGAGATGTTAGGTTCGGTTAGGTTAGGCTATATTACTTTATTGATGTATAAAAAGATCCCACGGAGACGTAGAGGCCAACTCGCCAGGTATGTTTTCAAATACTACCGCCGAGATGTTAGGTTGGGTTAGGTTAGGTTATATTACGTTATTGATGTGTAAAAAGATCCCACGGAGACGGAGAAGCCAACTCGCCAGGAATGTTGTCAAATATTACCGCCGAGATGTTGGGTTCGGTTAGGTTAGGTTATATTACTTTATTGATGTATAAAAAGATCCCACGGAGACGTAGAGGCCAACTCGCCAGGAATGTTGTCAAAAATTACCGCCGAGATATTAAGGTTGGGTTAGGTTAGGTTATAATACGTTATAGATGTATATAAAGGTCCCACAGAGACGTAGAGGCCAACACGCCAGGAATGTGTTCAAATATTACCGCCGAGATGTTAGGTTGGGTTAGGTTAGGTTATATTACGTTATAGATGTATATAAAGGTCCCACGGAGACGTAGAGGCCAACTCGCCAGGAATGTTGTCAAATATTACCGCCGAGATGTTAGGTTGGGTTAGGTTAGGTTATATTACGTTATAGATGTATATAAAGGTCACGCGGAGACGTAGAGGCCAGCAACCCAGGAATGTGATCAAATATTACCGCCGAGATGTTAGGTTGGGATAGGTTAGGTTATATTACGTTATTGATGTATATAAAGGTCCCACGGAGACGTAGAGGCCAACAAGCCAGGAATGTGTTCAAATATTAACGCCGAGATGTTAGGTTGGGTTAGGTTAGGTTATATTACGTTATAGATGTATTTAAAGGTCCCGCGGAGACGTATAGGCCAACTCGCCGGGAATGTTGTCAAATAATACCGCCGAGATGTTAGCTTAGGTTAGGTTAGGTTATATTACGTTATGGATGTCTATAAAGGTCCCACGGTGACGTAGAGGCCAACTCGCCAGGAATGTTTTCAAATATTACCGCCGAGATGTTAGGTTGGGTTAGGTTAGGTTATATCACGTTATAGATGTATATAAAGGTCCCGCGGAGACGTAGAGGCCAACAAGCCAGGAATGTGATCAAATATTACCGCCGAGATGTTAGGTTGGGTTAGGTTAGGTTATATTACGTGATATATGTATTTAAAGGTCCCGCGGAGACGTAGAGGACAACAAGCCAGGAATGTGATCAAATATTACCGCCGAGATGTTAGGTTGGGTTAGGTTAGGTTATATTACGTTATTGATGTATATAAACGTCCCACGGATACGCAGAGGCCAACTCGCCAGGTATGTTCTCAAATATTACCGCCGAGATGTTAGGTTCGGTTAGGTTAGGTTATATTACGTTGTTGATGTATAAAAAGATCCCACGGAGACGTAGAGGCCAACTCGCCAGGTATGTTTTCAAATACTACCGCCGAGATGTTAGGTTGGTTTAGGTTAGGTTATATTACGTTATTGATGTGTAAAAAGATCCCACGGAGACGTAGAAGCCACCTCGCCAGGAATGTTGTCAAATATTACCGCCGAGATGTTAGGTTGGGTTAGGTTAGGTTGTATTACGTTATTGATGTATATAAAGGTCCCACGGAGACGTAGAGGCCAACAAGCCAGGAATGTGTTCAAATATTACCGCCGAGATGTTAGGTTGGGTTAGGTTAGGTTATATTACGTTATAGATGTATTTAAAGGTCCCGCGGAGACGTAGGGGCCAACAAGCCAGGAATGTGATCAAATATTACCGCCGAGATGTTAAGTTGGGTTAGGTTAGGTTATATTACGTTATTGATGTATATAAATGTACCACGGAGACGTAGAGGCCAACTCGCCATGAATGTTTTCAAATATTACCGCCGAGATGTTAGGTTCGGTTAGGTTAGGTTATATTACTTTATTGATGTATAAAAAGATCCCACGGAGACGTAGAGGCCAACTCGCCAGGTATGTTTTCAAATACTACCGCCGAGATGTTAGGTTGGGTTAGGCTAGGTTATATTACGTTATTGATGTGTAAAAAGATCCCACGGAGACGGAGAAGCCAACTCGCCAGGAATGTTGTCAAATATTACCGCCGAGATGTTAGGTTCGGTTAGGTTAGGTTATATTACTTTATTGATGTATAAAAAGATCCCACGGAGACGTAGAGGCCAACTCGCCAGGTATGTTTTCAAATACTACCGCCGAGATGTTAGGTTGGGTTAGGTTAGGTTATATTACGTTATTGATGTGTAAAAAGATCCCACGGAGACGGAGAAGCCAACTCGCCAGGAATGTTGTCAAATATTACCGCCGAGATGTTAGGTTGGGTTAGGTTAGGTTATATAACGTTATGGATGTATATAAAGGTCCCGCGGAGACGTATAGGCCAACTCGCCGGGAATGTTGTCAAATAATACCGCCGAGATGTTAGCTTAGGTTAGGTTAGGTTATATTACGTTATGGATGTCTATAAAGGTCCCACGGTGACGTAGAGGCCAACTCGCCAGGAATGTTTTCAAATATTACCGCCGAGATGTTAGGTTGGGTTAGGTTAGGTTATATCACGTTATAGATGTATATAAAGGTCCCGCGGAGACGTAGAGGCCAACAAGCCAGGAATGTGATCAAATATTACCGCCGAGATGTTAGGTTGGGTTAGGTTAGGTTATATTACGTGATATATGTATTTAAAGGTCCCGCGGAGACGTAGAGGACAACAAGCCAGGAATGTGATCAAATATTACCGCCGAGATGTTAGGTTGGGTTAGGTTAGGTTATATTACGTTATTGATGTATATAAACGTCCCACGGATACGTAGAGGCCAACTCGCCAGGTATGTTCTCAAATATTACCGCCGAGATGTTAGGTTCGGTTAGGTTAGGTTATATTACGTTGTTGATGTATAAAAAGATCCCACGGAGACGTAGAGGCCAACTCGCCAGGTATGTTTTCAAATACTACCGCCGAGATGTTAGGTTGGTTTAGGTTAGGTTATATTACGTTATTGATGTGTAAAAAGATCCCACGGAGACGGAGAAGCCACCTCGCCAGGAATGTTGTCAAATATTACCGCCGAGATGTTAGGTTGGGTTAGGTTAGGTTGTATTACGTTATTGATGTATATAAAGGTCCCACGGAGACGTAGGGGCCAACAAGCCAGGAATGTGATCAAATATTACCGCCGAGATGTTAAGTTGGGTTAGGTTAGGTTATATTACGTTATTGATGTATATAAATGTACCACGGAGACGTAGAGGCCAACTCGCCATGAATGTTTTCAAATATTACCGCCGAGATGTTAGGTTCGGTTAGGTTAGGCTATATTACTTTATTGATGTATAAAAAGATCCCACGGAGACGTAGAGGCCAACTCGCCAGGTATGTTTTCAAATACTACCGCCGAGATGTTAGGTTGGGTTAGGTTAGGTTATATTACGTTATTGATGTGTAAAAAGATCCCACGGAGACGGAGAAGCCAACTCGCCAGGAATGTTGTCAAATATTACCGCCGAGATGTTAGGTTCGGTTAGGTTAGGTTATATTACTTTATTGATGTATAAAAAGATCCCACGGAGACGTAGAGGCCAACTCGCCAGGTATGTTTTCAAATACTACCGCCGAGATGTTAGGTTGGGTTAGGTTAGGTTATATAACGTTATGGATGTATATAAAGGTCCCACGGAGGCGTAGAGGCCAACTCGCCAGGAATGTTGTCAAAAATTACCGCCGAGATATTAAGGTTGGGTTAGGTTAGGTTATATTACGTTATAGATGTATATAAAGGTCCCACGGAGACGTAGAGGCCAACAAGCCAGGAATGTGTTCAAATATTACCTCCGAGATGTTAGGTTGGGTTAGGTTAGGTTGTATTACGTTATAGATGTATATAAAGGTCCCACGGAGACGTAGAGGCCAACAAGCCAGGAATGTGTTCAAATATTACCGCCGAGATGTTAGGTTGGGTTAGGTTAGGTTATATCACGTTATAGATGTATATAAAGGTCCCACGGAGGCGTAGAGGCCAACTCGCCAAGAATGTTGTCAAATATTACCGCCGAGATATTAAGGTTGGGTTAGGTTAGGTTACATTACGTTATAGATGTATATAAAGGTCCCACGGAGACGTAGAGGCCAACAAGCCAGGAATGTGTTCAAATATTACCTCCGAGATGTTAGGTTGGGTTAGGTTAGGTTGTATTACGTTATAGATGTATATAAAGGTCCCACGGAGACGTAGAGGGCAACAAGCCAGGAATGTGTTCAAATATTACCGCCGAGATGTTAGGTTGGGTTAGGTTAGGTTATATCACGTTATAGATGTATATAAAGGTCCCGCGGAGACGTAGAGGACAACAAGCCAGGAATGTGATCAAATATTACCGCCGAGATGTTAGGTTCGGTTAGGTTAGGTTATATTACTTTATTGATGTATAAAAAGATCCCACGGAGACGTAGAGGCCAACTCGCCAGGTATGTTTTCAAATACTACCGCCGAGATGTTAGGTTGGGTTAGGTTAGGTTATATTACGTTATTGATGTGTAAAAAGATCCCACGGAGACGGAGAAGCCAACTCGCCAGGAATGTTGTCAAATATTACCGCCGAGATGTTAGGTTGGGTTAGGTTAGGTTATATAACGTTATGGATGTATATAAAGGTCCCGCGGAGACGTATAGGCCAACTCGCCGGGAATGTTGTCAAATAATACCGCCGAGATGTTAGCTTAGGTTAGGTTAGGTTATATTACGTTATGGATGTCTATAAAGGTCCCACGGTGACGTAGAGGCCAACTCGCCAGGAATGTTTTCAAATATTACCGCCGAGATGTTAGGTTGGGTTAGGTTAGGTTATATCACGTTATAGATGTATATAAAGGTCCCGCGGAGACGTAGAGGCCAACAAGCCAGGAATGTGATCAAATATTACCGCCGAGATGTTAGGTTGGGTTAGGTTAGGTTATATTACGTGATATATGTATTTAAAGGTCCCGCGGAGACGTAGAGGACAACAAGCCAGGAATGTGATCAAATATTACCGCCGAGATGTTAGGTTGGGTTAGGTTAGGTTATATTACGTTATTGATGTATATAAACGTCCCACGGATACGTAGAGGCCAACTCGCCAGGTATGTTCTCAAATATTACCGCCGAGATGTTAGGTTCGGTTAGGTTAGGTTATATTACGTTGTTGATGTATAAAAAGATCCCACGGAGACGTAGAGGCCAACTCGCCAGGTATGTTTTCAAATACTACCGCCGAGATGTTAGGTTGGTTTAGGTTAGGTTATATTACGTTATTGATGTGTAAAAAGATCCCACGGAGACGGAGAAGCCACCTCGCCAGGAATGTTGTCAAATATTACCGCCGAGATGTTAGGTTGGGTTAGGTTAGGTTGTATTACGTTATTGATGTATATAAAGGTCCCACGGAGACGTAGAGGCCAACAAGCCAGGAATGTGTTCAAATATTACCGCCGAGATGTTAGGTTGGGTTAGGTTAGGTTATATTACGTTATAGATGTATTTAAAGGTCCCGCGGAGACGTAGGGGCCAACAAGCCAGGAATGTGATCAAATATTACCGCCGAGATGTTAAGTTGGGTTAGGTTAGGTTATATTACGTTATTGATGTATATAAATGTACCACGGAGACGTAGAGGCCAACTCGCCATGAATGTTTTCAAATATTACCGCCGAGATGTTAGGTTCGGTTAGGTTAGGCTATATTACTTTATTGATGTATAAAAAGATCCCACGGAGACGTAGAGGCCAACTCGCCAGGTATGTTTTCAAATACTACCGCCGAGATGTTAGGTTGGGTTAGGTTAGGTTATATTACGTTATTGATGTGTAAAAAGATCCCACGGAGACGGAGAAGCCAACTCGCCAGGAATGTTGTCAAATATTACCGCCGAGATGTTAGGTTCGGTTAGGTTAGGTTATATTACTTTATTGATGTATAAAAAGATCCCACGGAGACGTAGAGGCCAACTCGCCAGGTATGTTTTCAAATACTACCGCCGAGATGTTAGGTTGGGTTAGGTTAGGTTATATAACGTTATGGATGTATATAAAGGTCCCACGGAGGCGTAGAGGCCAACTCGCCAGGAATGTTGTCAAAAATTACCGCCGAGATATTAAGGTTGGGTTAGGTTAGGTTATATTACGTTATAGATGTATATAAAGGTCCCACGGAGACGTAGAGGCCAACAAGCCAGGAATGTGTTCAAATATTACCTCCGAGATGTTAGGTTGGGTTAGGTTAGGTTGTATTACGTTATAGATGTATATAAAGGTCCCACGGAGACGTAGAGGCCAACTCGCCAGGTATGTTCTCAAATATTACCGCCGAGATGTTAGGTTCGGTTAGGTTAGGTTATATTACGTTGTTGATGTATAAAAAGATCCCACGGAGACGTAGAGGCCAACTCGCCAGGTATGTTTTCAAATACTACCGCCGAGATGTTAGGTTGGTTTAGGTTAGGTTATATTACGTTATTGATGTGTAAAAAGATCCCACGGAGACGGAGAAGCCACCTCGCCAGGAATGTTGTCAAATATTACCGCCGAGATGTTAGGTTGGGTTAGGTTAGGTTGTATTACGTTATTGATGTATATAAAGGTCCCACGGAGACGTAGAGGCCAACAAGCCAGGAATGTGTTCAAATATTACCGCCGAGATGTTAGGTTGGGTTAGGTTAGGTTATATTACGTTATAGATGTATTTAAAGGTCCCGCGGAGACGTAGGGGCCAACAAGCCAGGAATGTGATCAAATATTACCGCCGAGATGTTAAGTTGGGTTAGGTTAGGTTATATTACGTTATTGATGTATATAAATGTACCACGGAGACGTAGAGGCCAACTCGCCATGAATGTTTTCAAATATTACCGCCGAGATGTTAGGTTCGGTTAGGTTAGGCTATATTACTTTATTGATGTATAAAAAGATCCCACGGAGACGTAGAGGCCAACTCGCCAGGTATGTTTTCAAATACTACCGCCGAGATGTTAGGTTGGGTTAGGTTAGGTTATATTACGTTATTGATGTGTAAAAAGATCCCACGGAGACGGAGAAGCCAACTCGCCAGGAATGTTGTCAAATATTACCGCCGAGATGTTAGGTTCGGTTAGGTTAGGTTATATTACTTTATTGATGTATAAAAAGATCCCACGGAGACGTAGAGGCCAACTCGCCAGGTATGTTTTCAAATACTACCGCCGAGATGTTAGGTTGGGTTAGGTTAGGTTATATAACGTTATGGATGTATATAAAGGTCCCACGGAGGCGTAGAGGCCAACTCGCCAGGAATGTTGTCAAAAATTACCGCCGAGATATTAAGGTTGGGTTAGGTTAGGTTATATTACGTTATAGATGTATATAAAGGTCCCACGGAGACGTAGAGGCCAACAAGCCAGGAATGTGTTCAAATATTACCTCCGAGATGTTAGGTTGGGTTAGGTTAGGTTGTATTACGTTATAGATGTATATAAAGGTCCCACGGAGACGTAGAGGCCAACAAGCCAGGAATGTGTTCAAATATTACCGCCGAGATGTTAGGTTGGGTTAGGTTAGGTTATATCACGTTATAGATGTATATAAAGGTCCCGCGGAGACGTAGAGGCCAACTCGCCAGGAATGTTGTCAAACATTAGCGCCGAGATGGTAGGTTGGGTTAGGTCAGGTTATATTACGTTATTGATGTATATGAAGGTCAAACCGAGACGTAGAGGCCAACTCGCCAGGAATGTTGTCAAATATTATCGCCGAGATGTTAGGTTGGGTTAGGTTAGGTTATATTACGTTATAGATGTATTTAAAGGTCCCGCGGAGACGTAGAGGCCAACAAGCCAGGAATGTGATCAAATATTACCGCCGAGATGTTAGGTTGGGTTAGGTTAGGTTATATTACGTTACTGATGTATAAAAAGATCCCACGGAGACGTAGAGGCCAACTCACCAGGTATGTTTTCAAATACTGCCGCCGAGATGTTAGGTTGGGTTAGGTTAGGTTATATTACGTTATTGATGTGTAAAAAGATCCCACGGAGACGGAGAAGCCAACTCGCCAGGAATGTTGTCAAATATTACCGCCGAGATGTTAGGTTGGGTTAGGTTAGGTTATATTACGTTATTGATGTAAAAAATGTCCCACGGAGACGTAGATGCCAACAAGCCAGGAATGTGGTCAAATATTACCGCCCAGATGATAGACTGGTTTAGCCTAGCTTATACTATGTTATTGTTGTATATAAAGGTCCGACGGAGACGTATAGGCCAACTCGCCAGGAATGTTGTCAAATATTACCGCCGAGATGATAGGTTGGGTTAGGTTAGATTATATCACGTTATAGATGTATATAAAGGTCCAGCGGAGACGTAGAGGCCAGCAAGCCAGGAATGTGATCAAATATTACCGCCGAGATGTTAGGTTGGGTTAGGTTAGGTTATATTACGTTATTGATGTGTAAAAAGATCCCACGGAGACGGAGAAGCCAATTCGCCAGGAATGTTGTCAAATATTACCGCCGAGATGTTAGGTTGGGTTAGGTTAGGTTATATAACGTTATGGATGTATATAAAGGTCCCACGGAGGCGTAGAGGCCAACTCGCCAGGAATGTTGTCAAATATTACCGCCGAGATATTAAGGTTGGGTTAGGTTAGGTTACATTACGTTATAGATGTATATAAAGGTCCCACGGAGACGTAGAGGCCAACAAGCCAGGAATGTGTTCAAATATTACCTCCGAGATGTTAGGTTGGGTTAGGTTAGGTTGTATTACGTTATAGATGTATATAAAGGTCCCACGGAGACGTAGAGGCCAACAAGCCAGGAATGTGTTCAGATATTACCGCCGAGATGTTAGGTTGGGTTAGGTTAGGTTATATTACGTTATAGATGTATTTAAAGGTCCCGCGGAGACGTAGGGGCCAACAAGCCAGGAATGTGATCAAATATTACCGCCGAGATGTTAAGTTGGGTTAGGTTAGGTTATATTACGTTATTGATGTATATAAATGTACCACGGAGACGTAGAGGCCAACTCGCCATGAATGTTTTCAAATATTACCGCCGAGATGTTAGGTTCGGTTAGGTTAGGCTATATTACTTTATTGATGTATAAAAAGATCCCACGGAGACGTAGAGGCCAACTCGCCAGGTATGTTTTCAAATACTACCGCCGAGATGTTAGGTTGGGTTAGGTTAGGTTATATTACGTTATTGATGTGTAAAAAGATCCCACGGAGACGGAGAAGCCAACTCGCCAGGAATGTTGTCAAATATTACCGCCGAGATGTTGGGTTCGGTTAGGTTAGGTTATATTACTTTATTGATGTATAAAAAGATCCCACGGAGACGTAGAGGCCAACTCGCCAGGTATGTTTTCAAATACTACCGCCGAGATGTTAGGTTGGGTTAGGTTAGGTTATATTACGTTATTGATGTGTAAAAAGATCCCACGGAGACGGAGAAGCCAACTCGCCAGGAATGTTGTCAAATATTACCGCCGAGATGTTAGGTTGGGTTAGGTTAGGTTATATAACGTTATGGATGTATATAAAGGTCCCACGGAGGCGTAGAGGCCAACTCGCCAGGAATGTTGTCAAAAATTACCGCCGAGATATTAAGGTTGGGTTAGGTTAGGTTATAATACGTTATAGATGTATATAAAGGTCCCACGGAGACGTAGAGGCCAACAAGCCAGGAATGTGTTCAAATATTACCTCCGAGATGTTAGGTTGGGTTAGGTTAGGTTGTATTACGTTATAGATGTATATAAAGGTCCCACGGAGACGTAGAGGCCAACAAGCCAGGAATGTGTTCAAATATTACCGCCGAGATGTTAGGTTGGGTTAGGTTAGGTTATATCACGTTATAGATGTATATAAAGGTCCCGCGGAGACGTAGAGGCCAACTCGCCAGGAATGTTGTCAAATATTATCGCCGAGATGTTAGGTTGGGTTAGGTTAGGTTATATTACGTTATAGATGTATTTAAAGGTCCCGCGGAGACATAGAGGCCAACAAGCCAGGAATGTGATCAAATATTACCGCCGAGATGTTAGGTTGGGTTAGGTTAGGTTATATTACGTTACTGATGTATAAAAAGATCCCACGGAGACGTAGAGGCCAACTCGCCAGGTATGTTTTCAAATACTACCGCCGAGATGTTAGGTTGGTTTAGGTTAGGTTATATTACGTTATTGATGTGTAAAAAGATCCCACGGAGACGGAGAAGCCAACTCGCCAGGAATGTTGTCAAATATTACCGCCGAGATGTTAGGTTGGGTTAGGTTAGGTTATATTACGTTATTGATGTGTAAAAAGATCCCACGGAGACGGAGAAGCCAACTCGCCAGGAATGTTGTCAAATATTACCGCCGAGATGTTAGGTTGGGTTAGGTTAGGTTATATTACGTTATAGATGTATTTAAAGGTCCCGCGGAGACGTAGAGGCCAACAAGCCAGGAATGTGATCAAATATTACCGCCGAGATGTTAGGTTGGGTTAGGTTAGGTTATATTACGTTACTGATGTATAAAAAGATCCCACGGAGACGTAGAGGCCAACTCGCCAGGTATGTTTTCAAATACTACCGCCGAGATGTTAGGTTGGTTTAGGTTAGGTTATATTACGTTATTGATGTGTAAAAAGATCCCACGGAGACGGAGAAGCCAACTCGCCAGGAATGTTGTCAAATATTACCGCCGAGATGTTAGGTTGGGTTAGGTTAGGTTATACTACGTTATTGATGTGTAAAAAGATCCCACGGAGACGGAGAAGCCAACTCGCCAGGAATGTTGTCAAATATTACCGCCGAGATGTTAGGTTGGGTTAGGTTAGGTTATATTACGTTATAGATGTATTTAAACGTCCCGCGGAGACGTAGAGGCCAACAAGCCAGGAATGTGATCAAATATTACCGCCGAGAAGTTAGGTTGGGTTAGGTTAGGTTATATTACGTTATTGATGTATATAAATGTACCACGGAGACGTAGAGGCCAACTCGCCAGGAATGTTTTCAAATATTACCGCCGAGATGTTAGGTTGGGTTAGGTTAGGTTATATTACGTTATTGATGTGTAAAAAGATCCCACGGAGACGGAGAAGCCAACTCGCCAGGAATGTTGTCAAATATTACCGCCGAGATGTTAGGTTGGGTTAGGTTAGGTTATATTACGTTATTGATGTGTAAAAAGATCCCACGGAGACGGAGAAGCCAACTCGCCAGGAATGTTGTCAAATATTACCGCCGAGATGTTAGGTTGGGTTAGGTTAGGTTATATAACGTTATGGATGTATATAAAGGTCCCACGTAGGCGTAGAGGCCAACTCGCCAGGAATGTTGTCAAATATTACCGCCGAGGTGTTAGGTTGGGTTGGGTTAGGTTATATTACGTTATAGATGTATATAAAGGTCCCACAGAGACGTAGAGGCCAACAAGCCAGGAATGTGTTCAAATATTACCGCCGAGATGTTAAGTTGGGATAGGTTAGGTTATATTACGTTATAGATGTATATAACTATCCCACGGAGACGTAGAGGCCAACTCGCCAGGAATGTTGTCAAATATTACCGCCGAGATGTTAGGTTGGGTTAGGTTAGGTTATATTACGTTATAGATGTATTTAAAGGTCCCGCGGAGACGTAGAGGCCAACAAGCCAGGAATGTGATCAAATATTACCGCCGAGATGTTAGGTTGGGTTAGGTTAGGTTATATTACGTTACTGATGTATAAAAAGATCCCACGGAGACGTAGAGGCCAACTCGCCAGGTATGTTTTCAAATACTACCGCCGAGATGATAGGTTGGGTTAGGTTAGGTTATATTACGTTATTGATGTGTAAAAAGATCCCACGGAGACGGAGAAGCCAACTCGCCAGGAATGTTGTCAAATATTACCGCCGAGATGTTAGGTTCGGTTAGGTTAGGTTATATTACTTTATTGATGTATAAAAAGATCCCACGGAGACGTAGAGGCCAACTCGCCAGGTATGTTTTCAAATACTACCGCCGAGATGTTAGGTTGGGTTAGGTTAGGTTATATTACGTTATTGATGTGTAAAAAGATCCCACGGAGACGGAGAAGCCAATTCGCCAGGAATGTTGTCAAATATTACCGCCGAGATGTTAGGTTGGGTTAGGTTAGGTTATATAACGTTATGGATGTATATAAAGGTCCCACGGAGGCGTAGAGGCCAACTCGCCAGGAATGTTGTCAAATATTACCGCCGAGATATTAAGGTTGGGTTAGGTTAGGTTATATTACGTTATAGATGTATATAAAGGTCCCACGGAGACGTAGAGGCCAACAAGCCAGGAATGTGTTCAAATATTACCTCCGAGATGTTAGGTTGGGTTAGGTTAGGTTGTATTACGTTATAGATGTATATAAAGGTCCCACGGAGACGTAGAGGGCAACAAGCCAGGAATGTGTTCAAATATTACCGCCGAGATGTTAGGTTGGGTTAGGTTAGGTTATATCACGTTATAGATGTATATAAAGGTCCCGCGGAGACGTAGAGGCCAACTCGCCAGGAATGTTGTCAAACATTAGCGCCGAGATGATAGGTTGGGTTAGGTCAGGTTATATTACGTTATTGATGTATATGAAGGTCAAACCGAGACGTAGAGGCCAACTCGCCAGGAATGTTGTCAAATATTATCGCCGAGATGTTAGGTTGGGTTAGGTTAGGTTATATTACGTTATAGATGTATTTAAAGGTCCCGCGGAGACGTAGAGGCCAACAAGCCAGGAATGTGATCAAATATTACCGCCGAGATGTTAGGTTGGGTTAGGTTAGGTTATATTACGTTATTGATGTGTAAAAAGATCCCACGGAGACGGAGAAGCCAACTCGCCAGGAATGTTGTCAAATATTACCGCCGAGATGTTAGGTTGGGTTAGGTTAGGTTATATAACGTTATGGATGTATATAAAGGTCCCACGTAGGCGTAGAGGCCAACTCGCCAGGAATGTTGTCAAATATTACCGCCGAGGTGTTAGGTTGGGTTAGGTTAGGTTATATTACGTTATAGATGTATTTAAAGGTCCCGCGGAGACGTAGAGGCCAACAAGCCAGGAATGTGATCAAATATTACCGCCGAGATGTTAGGTTGGGTTAGGTTAGGTTATATTACGTTACTGATGTATAAAAAGATCCCACGGAGACGTAGAGGCCAACTCGCCAGGTATGTTTTCAAATACTACCGCCGAGATGTTAGGTTGGGTTAGGTTAGGTTATATTACGTTATTGATGTGTAAAAAGATCCCACGGAGACGGAGAAGCCAACTCGCCAGGAATGTTGTCAAATATTACCGCCGAGATGTTAGGTTGGGTTAGGTTAGGTTATATTACGTTATTGATGTAAAAAATGTCCCACGGAGACGTAGATGCCAACAAGCCAGGAATGTGGTCAAATATTACCGCCGAGATGATAGACTGGGTTAGCCCAGCTTATACTATGTTATTGTTGTATATAAAGGTCCGACGGAGACGTATAGGCCAACTCGCCAGGAATGTTGTCAAATATTACCGCCGAGATGATAGGTTGGGTTAGGTTAGGTTATATTACGTTATTGATGTATATAAAGGTCCCACGGAGACGTAGAGGCCAACAAGCCAGGAATGTGTTCAAATATTACCGACAAGATGTTAGGTTGGGTTAGGTTAGGTTATATTACGTTATAGATGTATTTAAAGGTCCCACGGAGACGGAGAAGCCAACTCGCCAGGAATGTTGTCAAATATTACCGCCGAGATGTTAGGTTGGGTTAGGTTAGGTTATATTACGTTACTGATGTATAAAAAGATCCCACGGAGACGTAGAGGCCAACTCGCCAGGTATGTTTTCAAATACTACCGCCGAGATGTTAGGTTGGGTTAGGTTAGGTTATATTACGTTATTGATGTGTAAAAAGATCCCACGGAGACGGAGAAGCCAACTCGCCAGGAATGTTGTCAAATATTACCGCCGAGATGTTAGGTTCGGTTAGGTTAGGTTATATTACTTTATTGATGTATAAAAAGATCCCACGGAGACGTAGAGGCCAACTCGCCAGGTATGTTTTCAAATACTACCGCCGAGATGTTAGGTTGGGTTAGGTTAGGTTATATTACGCTATTGATGTGTAAAAAGATCCCACGGAGACGGAGAAGCCAATTCGCCAGGAATGTTGTCAAATATTACCGCCGAGATGTTAGGTTGGGTTAGGTTAGGTTATATATCGTTATGGATGTATATAAAGGTCCCACGGAGGCGTAGAGGCCAACTCGCCAGGAATGTTGTCAAATATTACCGCCGAGATATTAAGGTTGGGTTAGGTTAGGTTATATTACGTTATAGATGTATATAAAGGTCCCACGGAGACGTAGAGGCCAACAAGCCAGGAATGTGTTCAAATATTACCGCCGAGATGTTAGGTTGGGTTAGGTTAGGTTGTATTACGTTATAGATGTATATAAAGGTCCCACGGAGACGTAGAGGGCAACAAGCCAGGAATGTGTTCAAATATTACCGCCGAGATGTTAGGTTGGGTTAGGTTAGGTTATATCACGTTATAGATGTATATAAAGGTCCCGCGGAGACGTAGAGGCCAACTCGCCAGGAATGTTGTCAAACATTAGCGCCGAGATGATAGGTTGGGTTAGGTCAGGTTATATTACGTTATTGATGTATATGAAGGTCAAACCGAGACGTAGAGGCCAACTCGCCAGGAATGTTGTCAAATATTATCGCCGAGATGTTAGGTTGGGTTAGGTTAGGTTATATTACGTTATAGATGTATTTAAAGGTCCCGCGGAGACGTAGAGGCCAACAAGCCAGGAATGTGATCAAATATTACCGCCGAGATGTTAGGTTGGGTTAGGTTAGGTTATATTACGTTACTGATGTATAAAAAGATTCCACGGAGACGTAGAGTCCAACTTGCCAGGTATGTTTTCAAATACTACCGCCGAGATGTTAGGTTGGGTTAGGTTAGGTTATATTACGTTATTGATGTGTAAAAAGATCCCACGGAGACGGAGAAGCCAACTCGCCAGGAATGTTGTCAAATATTACCGCCGAAATGTTAGGTTGGGTTAGGTTAGGTTATATTACGTTATTGATGTGTAAAAAGATCCCACGGAGACGGAGAAGCCAACTCGCCAGGAATGTTGTCAAATATTACCGCCGAGATGTTAGGTTGGGTTAGGTTAGGTTATATAACGTTATGGATGTATATAAAGGTCCCACGGAGACGTAGAGGCCAACAAGCCAGGAATGTGTTCAAATATTACCGACAAGATGTTAGGTTGGGTTAGGTTAGGTTATATTACGTTATAGATGTATTTAAAGGTCCCACGGAGACGGAGAAGCCAACTCGCCAGGAATGTTGTCAAATATTACCGCCGAGATGTTAGGTTGGGTTAGGTTAGGTTATATTACGTTACTGATGTATAAAAAGATCCCACGGAGACGTAGAGGCCAACTCGCCAGGTATGTTTTCAAATACTACCGCCGAGATGTTAGGTTGGGTTAGGTTAGGTTATATTACGTTATTGATGTGTAAAAAGATCCCACGGAGACGGAGAAGCCAACTCGCCAGGAATGTTGTCAAATATTACCGCCGAGATGTTAGGTTCGGTTAGGTTAGGTTATATTACTTTATTGATGTATAAAAAGATCCCACGGAGACGTAGAGGCCAACTCGCCAGGTATGTTTTCAAATACTACCGCCGAGATGTTAGGTTGGGTTAGGTTAGGTTATATTACGTTATTGATGTGTAAAAAGATCCCACGGAGACGGAGAAGCCAATTCGCCAGGAATGTTGTCAAATATTACCGCCGAGATGTTAGGTTGGGTTAGGTTAGGTTATATAACGTTATGGATGTATATAAAGGTCCCACGGAGGCGTAGAGGCCAACTCGCCAGGAATGTTGTCAAATATTACCGCCGAGATATTAAGGTTGGGTTAGGTTAGGTTATATTACGTTATAGATGTATATAAAGGTCCCACGGAGACGTAGAGGCCAACAAGCCAGGAATGTGTTCAAATATTACCTCCGAGATGTTAGGTTGGGTTAGGTTAGGTTGTATTACGTTATAGATGTATATAAAGGTCCCACGGAGACGTAGAGGGCAACAAGCCAGGAATGTGTTCAAATATAACCGCCGAGATGTTAGGTTGGGTTAGGTTAGGTTATATCACGTTATAGATGTATATAAAGGTCCCGCGGAGACGTAGAGGCCAACTCGCCAGGAATGTTGTCAAACATTAGCGCCGAGATGATAGGTTGGGTTAGGTCAGGTTATATTACGTTATTGATGTATATGAAGGTCAAACCGAGACGTAGAGGCCAACTCGCCAGGAATGTTGTCAAATATTATCGCCGAGATGTTAGGTTGGGTTAGGTTAGGTTATATTACGTTATAGATGTATTTAAAGGTCCCGCGGAGACGTAGAGGCCAACAAGCCAGGAATGTGATCAAATATTACCGCCGAGATGTTAGGTTGGGTTAGGTTAGGTTATATTACGTTACTGATGTATAAAAAGATCCCACGGAGACGTAGAGGCCAACTCGCCAGGTATGTTTTCAAATACTACCGCCGAGATGTTAGGTTGGGTTAGGTTAGGTTATATTACGTTATTGATGTGTAAAAAGATCCCACGGAGACGGAGAAGCCAATTCGCCAGGAATGTTGTCAAATATTACCGCCGAGATATTAAGGTTGGGTTAGGTTAGGTTATATTACGTTATAGATGTATATAAAGGTCCCACGGAGACGTAGAGGCCAACAAGCCAGGAATGTGTTCAAATATTACCTCCGAGATGTTAGGTTGGGTTAGGTTAGGTTGTATTACGTTATAGATGTATGTAAAGGTCCCACGGAGACGTAGAGGGCAACAAGCCAGGAATGTGTTCAAATATTACCGCCGAGATGTTAGGTTGGGTTAGGTTAGGTTATATCACGTTATAGATGTATATAAAGGTCCCGCGGAGACGTAGAGGCCAACTCGCCAGGAATGTTGTCAAACATTAGCGCCGAGATGATAGGTTGGGTTAGGTCAGGTTATATTACGTTATTGATGTATATGAAGGTCAAACCGAGACGTAGAGGCCAACTCGCCAGGAATGTTGTCAAATATTATCGCCGAGATGTTAGGTTGGGTTAGGTTAGGTTATATTACGTTATAGATGTATTTAAAGGTCCCGCGGAGACGTAGAGGCCAACAAGCCAGGAATGTGATCAAATATTACCGCCGAGATGTTAGGTTGGGTTAGGTTAGGTTATATTACGTTACTGATGTATAAAAAGATCCCACGGAGACGTAGAGTCCAACTTGCCAGGTATGTTTTCAAATACTACCGCCGAGATGTTAGGTTGGGTTAGGTTAGGTTATATTACGTTATTGATGTGTAAAAAGATCCCACGGAGACGGAGAAGCCAACTCGCCAGGAATGTTGTCAAATATTACCGCCGAAATGTTAGGTTGGGTTAGGTTAGGTTATATTACGTTATTGATGTGTAAAAAGATCCCACGGAGACGGAGAAGCCAACTCGCCAGGAATGTTGTCAAATATTACAGCCGAGATGTTAGGTTGGGTTAGGTTAGGTTATATAACGTTATGGATGTATATAAAGGTCCCACGTAGGCGTAGAGGCCAACTCGCCAGGAATGTTGTCAAATATTACCGCCGAGGTGTTAGGTTGGGTTAGGTTAGGTTATATTACGTTATAGATGTATTTAAAGGTCCCGCGGAGACGTAGAGGCCAACAAGCCAGGAATGTGATCAAATATTACCGCCGAGATGTTAGGTTGGGTTAGGTTAGGTTATATTACGTTACTGATGTATAAAAAGATCCCACGGAGACGTAGAGGCCAACTCGCCAGGTATGTTTTCAAATACTACCGCCGAAATGTTAGGTTGGGTTAGGTTAGGTTATATTACGTTATTGATGTGTAAAAAGATCCCACGGAGACGTAGAGGCCAACAAGCCAGGAATGTGATCAAATATTACCGCCGAGATGTTAGGTTGGGTTAGGTTAGGTTATATTACGTTACTGATGTATAAAAAGATCCCACGGAGACGTAGAGGCCAACTCGCCAGGTATGTTTTCAAATACTACCGCCGAGATGTTAGGTTGGGTTAGGTTAGGTTATATTACGTTATTGATGTGTAAAAAGATCCCACGGAGACGGAGAAGCCAACTCGCCAGGAATGTTGTCAAATATTACCGCCGAGATGTTAGGTTGGGTTAGGTTAGGTTATATAACGTTATGGATGTAAAAAATGTCCCACGGAGACGTAGATGCCAACAAGCCAGGAATGTGGTCAAATATTACCGCCGAGATGATAGACTGGGTTAGCCTAGCTTATACTATGTTATTGTTGTATATAAAGGTCCGACGGAGACGTATAGGCCAACTCGCCAGGAATGTTGTCAAATATTACCGCCGAGATGATAGGTTGGGTTAGGTTAGGTTATATTACGTTATTGATGTATATAAAGGTCCCACGGAGACGTAGAGGCCAACAAGCCAGGAATGTGTTCAAATATTACCGACAAGATGTTAGGTTGGGTTAGGTTAGGTTATATTACGTTATAGATGTATTTAAAGGTCCCACGGAGACGGAGAAGCCAACTCGCCAGGAATGTTGTCAAATATTACCGCCGAGATGTTAGGTTGGGTTAGGTTAGGTTATATTACGTTACTGATGTATAAAAAGATCCCACGGAGAAGTAGAGGCCAACTCGCCAGGTATGTTTTCAAATACTACCGCCGAGATGTTAGGTTGGGTTAGGTTAGGTTATATTACGTTATTGATGTGTAAAAAGATCCCACGGAGACGGAGAAGCCAACTCGCCAGGAATGTTGTCAAATATTACCGCCGAGATGTTAGGTTCGGTTAGGTTAGGTTATATTACTTTATTGATGTATAAAAAGATCCCACGGAGACGTAGAGGCCAACTCGCCAGGTATGTTTTCAAATACTACCGCCGAGATGTTAGGTTGGGTTAGGTTAGGTTATATTACGTTATTGATGTGTAAAAAGATCCCACGGAGACGGAGAAGCCAATTCGCCAGGAATGTTGTCAAATATTACCGCCGAGATGTTAGGTTGGGTTAGGTTAGGTTATATAACGTTATGGATGTATATAAAGGTCCCACGGAGGCGTAGAGGCCAACTCGCCAGGAATGTTGTCAAATATTACCGCCGAGATATTAAGGTTGGGTTAGGTTAGGTTATATTACGTTATAGATGTATATAAAGGTCCCACGGAGACGTAGAGGCCAACCAGCCAGGAATGTGTTCAAATATTACCTCCGAGATGTTAGGTTGGGTTAGGTTAGGTTGTATTACGTTATAGATGTATATAAAGGTCCCACGGAGACGTAGAGGGCAACAAGCCAGGAATGTGTTCAAATATTACCGCCGAGATGTTAGGTTGGGTTAGGTTAGGTTATATCACGTTATAGATGTATATAAAGGTCCCGCGGAGACGTAGAGGCCAACTCGCCAGGAATGTTGTCAAACATTAGCGCCGAGATGATAGGTTGGGTTAGGTCAGGTTATATTACGTTATTGATGTATATGAAGGTCAAACCGAGACGTAGAGGCCAACTCGCCAGGAATGTTGTCAAATATTATCGCCGAGATGTTAGGTTGGGTTAGGTTAGGTTATATTACGTTATAGATGTATTTAAAGGTCCCGCGGAGACGTAGAGGCCAACAAGCCAGGAATGTGATCAAATATTACCGCCGAGATGTTAGGTTGGGTTAGGTTAGGTTATATTACGTTACTGATGTATAAAAAGATCCCACGGAGACGTAGAGTCCAACTTGCCAGGTATGTTTTCAAATACTACCGCCGAGATGTTAGGTTGGGTTAGGTTAGGTTATATTACGTTATTGATGTGTAAAAAGATCCCACGGAGACGGAGAAGCCAACTCGCCAGGAATGTTGTCAAATATTACCGCCGAAATGTTAGGTTGGGTTAGGTTAGGTTATATTACGTTATTGATGTGTAAAAAGATCCCACGGAGACGGAGAAGCCAACTCGCCAGGAATGTTGTCAAATATTACCGCCGAGATGTTAGGTTGGGTTAGGTTAGGTTATATTACGTTATTGATGTGTAAAAAGATCCCACGGAGACGTAGAGGCCAACAAGCCAGGAATGTGATCAAATATTACCGCCGAGATGTTAGGTTGGGTTAGGTTAGGTTATATTACGTTACTGATGTATAAAAAGATCCCACGGAGACGTAGAGGCCAACTCGCCAGGTATGTTTTCAAATACTACCGCCGAGATGTTAGGTTGGGTTAGGTTAGGTTATATTACGTTATTGATGTGTAAAAAGATCCCACGGAGACGGAGAAGCCAACTCGCCAGGAATGTTGTCAAATATTACCGCCGAGATGTTAGGTTGGGTTAGGTTAGGTTATATTACGTTATTGATGTAAAAAATGTCCCACGGAGACGTAGATGCCAACAAGCCAGGAATGTGGTCAAATATTACCGCCGAGATGATAGACTGGGTTAGCCTAGCTTATACTATGTTATTGTTGTATATAAAGGTCCGACGGAGACGTATAGGCCAACTCGCCAGGAATGTTGTCAAATATTACCGCCGAGATGATAGGTTGGGTTAGGTTAGGTTATATTACGTTATTGATGTATATAAAGGTCCCACGGAGACGTAGAGGCCAACAAGCCAGGAATGTGTTCAAATATTACCGACAAGATGTTAGGTTGGGTTAGGTTAGGTTATATTACGTTATAGATGTATTTAAAGGTCCCACGGAGACGGAGAAGCCAACTCGCCAGGAATGTTGTCAAATATTACCGCCGAGATGTTAGGTTGGGTTAGGTTAGGTTATATTACGTTACTGATGTATAAAAAGATCCCACGGAGAAGTAGAGGCCAACTCGCCAGGTATGTTTTCAAATACTACCGCCGAGATGTTAGGTTGGGTTAGGTTAGGTTATATTACGTTATTGATGTGTAAAAAGATCCCACGGAGACGGAGAAGCCAACTCGCCAGGAATGTTGTCAAATATTACCGCCGAGATGTTAGGTTCGGTTAGGTTAGGTTATATTACTTTATTGATGTATAAAAAGATCCCACGGAGACGTAGAGGCCAACTCGCCAGGTATGTTTTCAAATACTACCGCCGAGATGTTAGGTTGGGTTAGGTTAGGTTATATTACGTTATTGATGTGTAAAAAGATCCCACGGAGACGGAGAAGCCAATTCGCCAGGAATGTTGTCAAATATTACCGCCGAGATGTTAGGTTGGGTTAGGTTAGGTTATATAACGTTATGGATGTATATAAAGGTCCCACGGAGGCGTAGAGGCCAACTCGCCAGGAATGTTGTCAAATATTACCGCCGAGATATTAAGGTTGGGTTAGGTTAGGTTATATTACGTTATAGATGTATATAAAGGTCCCACGGAGACGTAGAGGCCAACAAGCCAGGAATGTGTTCAAATATTACCTCCGAGATGTTAGGTTGGGTTAGGTTAGGTTGTATTACGTTATAGATGTATATAAAGGTCCCACGGAGACGTAGAGGGCAACAAGCCAGGAATGTGTTCAAATATTACCGCCGAGATGTTAGGTTGGGTTAGGTTAGGTTATATCACGTTATAGATGTATATAAAGGTCCCGCGGAGACGTAGAGGCCAACTCGCCAGGAATGTTGTCAAACATTAGCGCCTAGATGATAGGTTGGGTTAGGTCAGGTTATATTACGTTATTGATGTATATGAAGGTCAAACCGAGACGTAGAGGCCAACTCGCCAGGAATGTTGTCAAATATTATCGCCGAGATGTTAGGTTGGGTTAGGTTAGGTTATATTACGTTATAGATGTATTTAAAGGTCCCGCGGAGACGTAGAGGCCAACAAGCCAGGAATGTGATCAAATATTACCGCCGAGATGTTAGGTTGGGTTAGGTTAGGTTATATTACGTTACTGATGTATAAAAAGATCCCACGGAGACGTAGAGTCCAACTTGCCAGGTATGTTTTCAAATACTACCGCCGAGATGTTAGGTTGGGTTAGGTTAGGTTATATTACGTTATTGATGTGTAAAAAGATCCCACGGAGACGGAGAAGCCAACTCGCCAGGAATGTTGTCAAATATTACCGCCGAAATGTTAGGTTGGGTTAGGTTAGGTTATATTACGTTATTGATGTGTAAAAAGATCCCACGGAGACGGAGAAGCCAACTCGCCAGGAATGTTGTCAAATATTACAGCCGAGATGTTAGGTTGGGTTAGGTTAGGTTATATAACGTTATGGATGTATATAAAGGTCCCACGTAGGCGTAGAGGCCAACTCGCCAGGAATGTTGTCAAATATTACCGCCGAGGTGTTAGGTTGGGTTAGGTTAGGTTATATTACGTTATAGATGTATTTAAAGGTCCCGCGGAGACGTAGAGGCCAACAAGCCAGGAATGTGATCAAATATTACCGCCGAGATGTTAGGTTGGGTTAGGTTAGGTTATATTACGTTACTGATGTATAAAAAGATCCCACGGAGACGTAGAGGCCAACTCGCCAGGTATGTTTTCAAATACTACCGCCGAAATGTTAGGTTGGGTTAGGTTAGGTTATATTACGTTATTGATGTGTAAAAAGATCCCACGGAGACGTAGAGGCCAACAAGCCAGGAATGTGATCAAATATTACCGCCGAGATGTTAGGTTGGGTTAGGTTAGGTTATATTACGTTACTGATGTATAAAAAGATCCCACGGAGACGTAGAGGCCAACTCGCCAGGTATGTTTTCAAATACTACCGCCGAGATGTTAGGTTGGGTTAGGTTAGGTTATATTACGTTATTGATGTGTAAAAAGATCCCACGGAGACGGAGAAGCCAACTCGCCAGGAATGTTGTCAAATATTACCGCCGAGATGTTAGGTTGGGTTAGGTTAGGTTATATAACGTTATGGATGTATATAAAGGTCCCACGTAGGCGTAGAGGCCAACTCGCCAGGAATGTTGTCAAATATTACCGCCGAGGTGTTAGGTTGGGTTGGGTTAGGTTATATTACGTTATAGATGTATATAAAGGTCCCACAGAGACGTAGAGGCCAACAAGCCAGGAATGTGTTCAAATATTACCGCCGAGATGTTAAGTTGGGATAGGTTAGGTTATATTACGTTATAGATGTATATAACTATCCCACGGAGACGTAGAGGCCAACTCGCCAGGAATGTTGTCAAATATTACCGCCGAGATGTTAGGTTGGGTTAGGTTAGGTTATATTACGTTATAGATGTATTTAAAGGTCCCGCGGAGACGTAGAGGCCAACAAGCCAGGAATGTGATCAAATATTACCGCCGAGATGTTAGGTTGGGTTAGGTTAGGTTATATTACGTTACTGATGTATAAAAAGATCCCACGGAGACGTAGAGGCCAACTCGCCAGGTATGTTTTCAAATACTACCGCCGAGATGTTAGGTTGGGTTAGGTTAGGTTATATTACGTTATTGATGTGTAAAAAGATCCCACGGAGACGGAGAAGCCAACTCGCCAGGAATGTTGTCAAATATTACCGCCGAGATGTTAGGTTCGGTTAGGTTAGGTTATATTACTTTATTGATGTATAAAAAGATCCCACGGAGACGTAGAGGCCAACTCGCCAGGTATGTTTTCAAATACTACCGCCGAGATGTTAGGTTGGGTTAGGTTAGGTTATATTACGTTATTGATGTGTAAAAAGATCCCACGGAGACGGAGAAGCCAATTCGCCAGGAATGTTGTCAAATATTACCGCCGAGATGTTAGGTTGGGTTAGGTTAGGTTATATAACGTTATGGATGTATATAAAGGTCCCACGGAGGCGTAGAGGCCAACTCGCCAGGAATGTTGTCAAATATTACCGCCGAGATATTAAGGTTGGGTTAGGTTAGGTTATATTACGTTATAGATGTATATAAAGGTCCCACGGAGACGTAGAGGCCAACCAGCCAGGAATGTGTTCAAATATTACCTCCGAGATGTTAGGTTGGGTTAGGTTAGGTTGTATTACGTTATAGATGTATATAAAGGTCCCACGGAGACGTAGAGGGCAACAAGCCAGGAATGTGTTCAAATATTACCGCCGAGATGTTAGGTTGGGTTAGGTTAGGTTATATCACGTTATAGATGTATATAAAGGTCCCGCGGAGACGTAGAGGCCAACTCGCCAGGAATGTTGTCAAACATTAGCGCCGAGATGATAGGTTGGGTTAGGTCAGGTTATATTACGTTATTGATGTATATGAAGGTCAAACCGAGACGTAGAGGCCAACTCGCCAGGAATGTTGTCAAATATTATCGCCGAGATGTTAGGTTGGGTTAGGTTAGGTTATATTACGTTATAGATGTATTTAAAGGTCCCGCGGAGACGTAGAGGCCAACAAGCCAGGAATGTGATCAAATATTACCGCCGAGATGTTAGGTTGGGTTAGGTTAGGTTATATTACGTTACTGATGTATAAAAAGATCCCACGGAGACGTAGAGTCCAACTTGCCAGGTATGTTTTCAAATACTACCGCCGAGATGTTAGGTTGGGTTAGGTTAGGTTATATTACGTTATTGATGTGTAAAAAGATCCCACGGAGACGGAGAAGCCAACTCGCCAGGAATGTTGTCAAATATTACCGCCGAAATGTTAGGTTGGGTTAGGTTAGGTTATATTACGTTATTGATGTGTAAAAAGATCCCACGGAGACGGAGAAGCCAACTCGCCAGGAATGTTGTCAAATATTACCGCCGAGATGTTAGGTTGGGTTAGGTTAGGTTATATTACGTTATTGATGTGTAAAAAGATCCCACGGAGACGTAGAGGCCAACAAGCCAGGAATGTGATGAAATATTACCGCCGAGATGTTAGGTTGGGTTAGGTTAGGTTATATTACGTTACTGATGTATAAAAAGATCCCACGGAGACGTAGAGGCCAACTCGCCAGGTATGTTTTCAAATACTACCGCCGAGATGTTAGGTTGGGTTAGGTTAGGTTATATTACGTTATTGATGTGTAAAAAGATCCCACGGAGACGGAGAAGCCAACTCGCCAGGAATGTTGTCAAATATTACCGCCGAGATGTTAGGTTGGGTTAGGTTAGGTTATATTACGTTATTGATGTAAAAAATGTCCCACGGAGACGTAGATGCCAACAAGCCAGGAATGTGGTCAAATATTACCGCCGAGATGATAGACTGGGTTAGCCTAGCTTATACTATGTTATTGTTGTATATAAAGGTCCGACGGAGACGTATAGGCCAACTCGCCAGGAATGTTGTCAAATATTACCGCCGAGATGATAGGTTGGGTTAGGTTAGGTTATATTACGTTATTGATGTATATAAAGGTCCCACGGAGACGTAGAGGCCAACAAGCCAGGAATGTGTTCAAATATTACCGACAAGATGTTAGGTTGGGTTAGGTTAGGTTATATTACGTTATAGATGTATTTAAAGGTCCCACGGAGACGGAGAAGCCAACTCGCCAGGAATGTTGTCAAATATTACCGCCGAGATGTTAGGTTGGGTTAGGTTAGGTTATATTACGTTACTGATGTATAAAAAGATCCCACGGAGAAGTAGAGGCCAACTCGCCAGGTATGTTTTCAAATACTACCGCCGAGATGTTAGGTTGGGTTAGGTTAGGTTATATTACGTTATTGATGTGTAAAAAGATCCCACGGAGACGGAGAAGCCAACTCGCCAGGAATGTTGTCAAATATTACCGCCGAGATGTTAGGTTCGGTTAGGTTAGGTTATATTACTTTATTGATGTATGAAAAGATCCCACGGAGACGTAGAGGCCAACTCGCCAGGTATGTTTTCAAATACTACCGCCGAGATGTTAGGTTGGGTTAGGTTAGGTTATATTACGTTATTGATGTGTAAAAAGATCCCACGGAGACGGAGAAGCCAATTCGCCAGGAATGTTGTCAAATATTACCGCCGAGATGTTAGGTTGGGTTAGGTTAGGTTATATAACGTTATGGATGTATATAAAGGTCCCACGGAGGCGTAGAGGCCAACTCGCCAGGAATGTTGTCAAATATTACCGCCGAGATATTAAGGTTGGGTTAGGTTAGGTTATATTACGTTATAGATGTATATAAAGGTCCCACGGAGACGTAGAGGCCAACAAGCCAGGAATGTGTTCAAATATTACCTCCGAGATGTTAGGTTGGGTTAGGTTAGGTTGTATTACGTTATAGATGTATATAAAGGTCCCACGGAGACGTAGAGGGCAACAAGCCAGGAATGTGTTCAAATATTACCGCCGAGATGTTAGGTTGGGTTAGGTTAGGTTATATCACGTTATAGATGTATATAAAGGTCCCGCGGAGACGTAGAGGCCAACTCGCCAGGAATGTTGTCAAACATTAGCGCCGAGATGATAGGTTGGGTTAGGTCAGGTTATATTACGTTATTGATGTATATGAAGGTCAAACCGAGACGTAGAGGCCAACTCGCCAGGAATGTTGTCAAATATTATCGCCGAGATGTTAGGTTGGGTTAGGTTAGGTTATATTACGTTATAGATGTATTTAAAGGTCCCGCGGAGACGTAGAGGCCAACAAGCCAGGAATGTGATCAAATATTACCGCCGAGATGTTAGGTTGGGTTAGGTTAGGTTATATTACGTTACTGATGTATAAAAAGATCCCACGGAGACGTAGAGTCCAACTTGCCAGGTATGTTTTCAAATACTACCGCCGAGATGTTAGGTTGGGTTAGGTTAGGTTATATTACGTTGTTGATGTGTAAAAAGATCCCACGGAGACGGAGAAGCCAACTCGCCAGGAATGTTGTCAAATATTACCGCCGAAATGTTAGGTTGGGTTAGGTTAGGTTATATTACGTTATTGATGTGTAAAAAGATCCCACGGAGACGGAGAAGCCAACTCGCCAGGAATGTTGTCAAATATTACCGCCGAGATGTTAGGTTGGGTTAGGTTAGGTTATATAACGTTATGGATGTATATAAAGGTCCCACGTAGGCGTAGAGGCCAACTCGCCAGGAATGTTGTCAAATATTACCGCCGAGGTGTTAGGTTGGGTTAGGTTAGGTTATATTACGTTATAGATGTATTTAAAGGTCCCGCGGAGACGTAGAGGCCAACAAGCCAGGAATGTGATCAAATATTACCGCCGAGATGTTAGGTTGGGTTAGGTTAGGTTATATTACGTTACTGATGTATAAAAAGATCCCACGGAGACGTAGAGGCCAACTCGCCAGGTATGTTTTCAAATACTACCGCCGAAATGTTAGGTTGGGTTAGGTTAGGTTATATTACGTTATTGATGTGTAAAAAGATCCCACGGAGACGTAGAGGCCAACAAGCCAGGAATGTGATCAAATATTACCGCCGAGATGTTAGGTTGGGTTAGGTTAGGTTATATTACGTTACTGATGTATAAAAAGATCCCACGGAGGCGTAGAGGCCAACTCGCCAGGTATGTTTTCAAATACTACCGCCGAGATGTTAGGTTGGGTTAGGTTAGGTTATATTACGTTATTGATGTGTAAAAAGATCCCACGGAGACGGAGAAGCCAACTCGCCAGGAATGTTGTCAAATATTACCGCCGAGATGTTAGGTTGGGTTAGGTTAGGTTATATTACGTTATTGATGTAAAAAATGTCCCACGGAGACGTAGATGCCAACAAGCCAGGAATGTGGTCAAATATTACCGCCGAGATGATAGACTGGGTTAGCCTAGCTTATACTATGTTATTGTTGTATATAAAGGTCCGACGGAGACGTATAGGCCAACTCGCCAGGAATGTTGTCAAATATTACCGCCGAGATGATAGGTTGGGTTAGGTTAGGTTATATTACGTTATTGATGTATATAAAGGTCCCACGGAGACGTAGAGGCCAACAAGCCAGGAATGTGTTCAAATATTACCGCCGAGATGTTAGGTTGGGTTAGGTTAGGTTATATTACGTTATAGATGTATTTAAAGGTCCCACGGAGACGGAGAAGCCAACTCGCCAGGAATGTTGTCAAATATTACCGCCGAGATGTTAGGTTGGGTTAGGTTAGGTTATATTACGTTACTGATGTATAAAAAGATCCCACGGAGACGTAGAGGCCAACTCGCCAGGTATGTTTTCAAATACTACCGCCGAGATGTTAGGTTGGGTTAGGTTAGGTTATATTACGTTATTGATGTGTAAAAAGATCCCACGGAGACGTAGAGGCCAACAAGCCAGGAATGTGATCAAATATTACCGCCGAGATGTTAGGTTGGGTTAGGTTAGGTTATATTACGTTACTGATGTATAAAAAGATCCCACGGAGACGTAGAGGCCAACTCGCCAGGTATGTTTTCAAATACTACCGCCGAGATGTTAGGTTGGGTTAGGTTAGGTTATATTACGTTATTGATGTGTAAAAAGATCCCACGGAGACGTAGAGGCCAACTCGCCAGGTATGTTTTCAAATACTACCGCCGATATGTTAGGTTGGGTTAGGTTAGGTTATATTACGTTATTGATGTGTAAAAAGATCCCACGGAGACGGAGAAGCCAACTCGCCAGGAATGTTGTCAAATATTACCGCCGAGATGTTAGGTTGGGTTAGGTTAGGTTATATTACGTTATTGATGTAAAAAATGTCCCACGGAGACGTAGATGACAACAAGCCAGGAATGTGGTCAAATATTACCGCCGAGGTGATAGACTGGGTTAGCCTAGCTTATACTATGTTATTGTTGTATATAAAGGTCCGACGGAGACGTATAGGCCAACTCGCCAGGAATGTTGTCAAATATTACCGCCGAGATGTTAGGTTGGGTTAGGTTAGGTTATATTACGTTACTGATGTATAAAAAGATCCCACGGAGACGTAGAGGCCAACTCGCCAGGTATGTTTTCAAATACTACCGCCGAGATGTTAGGTTGGGTTAGGTTAGGTTATATTACGTTATTGATGTGTAAAAAGATCCCACGGAGACGTAGAGGCCAACAAGCCAGGAATGTGATCAAATATTACCGCCGAGATGTTAGGTTGGGTTAGGTTAGGTTATATTACGTTACTGATGTATAAAAAGATCCCACGGAGACGTAGAGGCCAACTCGCCAGGTATGTTTTCAAATACTACCGCCGAGATGTTAGGTTGGGTTAGGTTAGGTTATATTACGTTATTGATGTGTAAAAAGATCCCACGGAGACGGAGAAGCCAACTCGCCAGGAATGTTGTCAAATATTACCGCCGAGATGTTAGGTTGGGTTAGGTTAGGTTATATTACGTTATTGATGTAAAAAATGTCCCACGGAGACGTAGATGCCAACAAGCCAGGAATGTGGTCAAATATTACCGCCGAGATGATAGACTGGGTTAGCCTAGCTTATACTATGTTATTGTTGTATATAAAGGTCCGACGGAGACGTATAGGCCAACTCGCCAGGAATGTTGTCAAATATTACCGCCGAGATGATAGGTTGGGTTAGGTTAGGTTATATTACGTTATTGATGTATATAAAGGTCCCACGGAGACGTAGAGGCCAAGAAGCCAGGAATGTGTTCAAATATTACCGCCGAGATGTTAGGTTGGGTTAGGTTAGGTTATATTACGTTATAGATGTATTTAAAGGTCCCACGGAGACGGAGAAGCCAACTCGCCAGGAATGTTGTCAAATATTACCGCCGAGATGTTAGGTTGGGTTAGGTTAGGTTATTTTACGTTACTGATGTATAGAAAGATCCCACGGAGACGTAGAGGCCAACTCGCCAGGTATGTTTTCAAATACTACCGCCGAGATGTTAGGTTGGGTTAGGTTAGGTTATATTACGTTATTGATGTGTAAAAAGATCCCACGGAGACGTAGAGGCCAACAAGCCAGGAATGTGATCAAATATTACCGCCGAGATGTTAGGTTGGGTTAGGTTAGGTTATATTACGTTACTGATGTATAAAAAGATCCCACGGAGACGTAGAGGCCAACTCGCCAGGTATGTTTTCAAATACTACCGCCGAGATGTTAGGTTGGGTTAGGTTAGGTTATATTACGTTATTGATGTGTAAAAAGATCCCACGGAGACGTAGAGGCCAACTCGCCAGGTATGTTTTCAAATACTACCGCCGATATGTTAGGTTGGGTTAGGTTAGGTTATATTACGTTATTGATGTGTAAAAAGATCCCACGGAGACGGAGAAGCCAACTCGCCAGGAATGTTGTCAAATATTACCGCCGAGATGTTAGGTTGGGTTAGGTTAGGTTATATTACGTTATTGATGTAAAAAATGTCCCACGGAGACGTAGATGCCAACAAGCCAGGAATGTGGTCAAATATTACCGCCGAGATGATAGACTGGGTTAGCCTAGCTTATACTATGTTATTGTTGTATATAAAGGTCCGACGGAGACGTATAGGCCAACTCGCCAGGAATGTTGTCAAATATTACCGCCGAGATGATAGGTTGGGTTAGGTTAGGTTATATTACGTTATTGATGTATAAAAAGATCCCACGGGGACGTAGAGGCCAACTCGCCAGGTATGTTTTCAAATACTACCGCCGAGATGTTAGGTTGGGTTAGGTTAGGTTATATTACGTTATTGATGTGTAAAAAGATCCCACGGAGACGGAGAAGCCAACTCGCCAGGAATGTTGTCAAATATTACCGCCGAGATGTTAGGTTGGGTTAGGTTAGGTTATATTACGTTATTGATGTGTAAAAAGATCCCACGGAGACGGAGAAGCCAACTCGCCAGGAATGTTGTCAAATATTACCGCCGAGATGTTAGGTTGGGTTAGGTTAGGTTATATAACGTTATGGATGTATATAAAGGTCCCACGTAGGCGTAGAGGCCAACTCGCCAGGAATGTTGTCAAATATTACCGCCGAGGTGTTAGGTTGGGTTGGGTTAGGTTATATTACGTTATAGATGTATATAAAGGTCCCACAGAGACGTAGAGGCCAACAAGCCAGGAATGTGTTCAAATATTACCGCCGAGATGTTAAGTTGGGATAGGTTAGGTTATATTACGTTATAGATGTATAT
Organism: Xylocopa violacea; assembly: GCA_963969225.1. NCBI lineage: Eukaryota > Metazoa > Arthropoda > Insecta > Hymenoptera > Apidae > Xylocopa > Xylocopa violacea. The sequence continues at coordinate 76,079 of CAXAJV010000410.1, read as the reverse complement.
AACTATCCCACGGAGACGTAGAGGCCAACTCGCCAGGAATGTTGTCAAATATTACCGCCGAGATGTTAGGTTGGGTTAGGTTAGGTTATATTACGTTATAGATGTATTTAAAGGTCCCGCGGAGACGTAGAGGCCAACAAGCCAGGAATGTGATCAAATATTACCGCCGAGATGTTAGGTTGGGTTAGGTTAGGTTATATTACGTTACTGATGTATAAAAAGATCCCACGGAGACGTAGAGGCCAACTTGCCAGGTATGTTTTCAAATACTACCGCCGAGATGTTAGGTTGGGTTAGGTTAGGTTATATTACGTTATTGATGTGTAAAAAGATCCCACGGAGACGGAGAAGCCAACTCGCCAGGAATGTTGTCAAATATTACCGCCGAGATGTTAGGTTCGGTTAGGTTAGGTTATATTACTTTATTGATGTATAAAAAGATCCCACGGAGACGTAGAGGCCAACTCGCCAGGTATGTTTTCAAATACTACCGCCGAGATGTTAGGTTGGGTTAGGTTAGGTTATATTACGTTATTGATGTGTAAAAAGATCCCACGGAGACGGAGAAGCCAACTCGCCAGGAATGTTGTCAAATATTACCGCCGAGATGTTAGGTTGGGTTAGGTTAGGTTATATAACGTTATGGATGTATATAAAGGTCCCACGTAGGCGTAGAGGCCAACTCGCCAGGAATGTTGTCAAATATTACCGCCGAGGTGTTAGGTTGGGTTAGGTTAGGTTATATTACGTTATAGATGTATTTAAAGGTCCCGCGGAGACGTAGAGGCCAACAAGCCAGGAATGTGATCAAATATTACCGCCGAGATGTTAGGTTGGGTTAGGTTAGGTTATATTACGTTACTGATGTATAAAAAGATCCCACGGAGACGTAGAGGCCAACTCGCCAGGTATGTTTTCAAATACTACCGCCGAAATGTTAGGTTGGGTTAGGTTAGGTTATATTACGTTATTGATGTGTAAAAAGATCCCACGGAGACGTAGAGGCCAACAAGCCAGGAATGTGATCAAATATTACCGCCGAGATGTTAGGTTGGGTTAGGTTAGGTTATATTACGTTACTGATGTATAAAAAGATCCCACGGAGACGTAGAGGCCAACTCGCCAGGTATGTTTTCAAATACTACCGCCGAGATGTTAGGTTGGGTTAGGTTAGGTTATATTACGTTATTGACGTGTAAAAAGATCCCACGGAGACGGAGAAGCCAACTCGCCAGGAATGTTGTCAAATATTACCGCCGAGATGTTAGGTTGGGTTAGGTTAGGTTATATTACGTTATTGATGTAAAAAATGTCCCACGGAGACGTAGATGCCAACAAGCCAGGAATGTGGTCAAATATTACCGCCGAGATGATAGACTGGGTTAGCCTAGCTTATACTATGTTATTGTTGTATATAAAGGTCCGACGGAGACGTATAGGCCAACTCGCCAGGAATGTTGTCAAATATTACCGCCGAGATGATAGGTTGGGTTAGGTTAGGTTATATTACGTTATTGATGTATATAAAGGTCCCACGGAGACGTAGAGGCCAACAAGCCAGGAATGTGTTCAAATATTACCGACAAGATGTTAGGTTGGGTTAGGTTAGGTTATATTACGTTATAGATGTATTTAAAGGTCCCACGGAGACGGAGAAGCCAACTCGCCAGGAATGTTGTCAAATATTACCGCCGAGATGTTAGGTTGGGTTAGGTTAGGTTATATTACGTTACTGATGTATAAAAAGATCCCACGGAGACGTAGAGGCCAACTCGCCAGGTATGTTTTCAAATACTACCGCCGAGATGTTAGGTTGGGTTAGGTTAGGTTATATTACGTTATTGATGTGTAAAAAGATCCCACGGAGACGGAGAAGCCAACTCGCCAGGAATGTTGTCAAATATTACCGCCGAGATGTTAGGTTCGGTTAGGTTAGGTTATATTACTTTATTGATGTATAAAAAGATCCCACGGAGACGTAGAGGCCAACTCGCCAGGTATGTTTTCAAATACTACCGCCGAGATGTTAGGTTGGGTTAGGTTAGGTTATATTACGTTATTGATGTGTAAAAAGATCCCACGGAGACGGAGAAGCCAATTCGCCAGGAATGTTGTCAAATATTACCGCCGAGATGTTAGGTTGGGTTAGGTTAGGTTATATAACGTTATGGATGTATATAAAGGTCCCACGGAGGCGTAGAGGCCAACTCGCCAGGAATGTTGTCAAATATTACCGCCGAGATATTAAGGTTGGGTTAGGTTAGGTTATATTACGTTATAGATGTATATAAAGGTCCCACGGAGACGTAGAGGCCAACAAGCCAGGAATGTGTTCAAATATTACCTCCGAGATGTTAGGTTGGGTTAGGTTAGGTTGTATTACGTTATAGATGTATATAAAGGTCCCACGGAGACGTAGAGGGCAACAAGCCAGGAATGTGTTCAAATATTACCGCCGAGATGTTAGGTTGGGTTAGGTTAGGTTATATCACGTTATAGATGTATATAAAGGTCCCGCGGAGACGTAGAGGCCAACTCGCCAGGAATGTTGTCAAACATTAGCGCCGAGATGATAGGTTGGGTTAGGTCAGGTTATATTACGTTATTGATGTATATGAAGGTCAAACCGAGACGTAGAGGCCAACTCGCCAGGAATGTTGTCAAATATTATCGCCGAGATGTTAGGTTGGGTTAGGTTAGGTTATATTACGTTATAGATGTATTTAAAGGTCCCGCGGAGACGTAGAGGCCAACTCGCCAGGAATGTTGTCAAATATTACCGCCGAAATGTTAGGTTGGGTTAGGTTAGGTTATATTACGTTATTGATGTGTAAAAAGATCCCACGGAGACGGAGAAGCCAACTCGCCAGGAATGTTGTCAAATATTACCGCCGAGATGTTAGGTTGGGTTAGGTTAGGTTATATAACGTTATGGATGTATATAAAGGTCCCACGGAGACGTAGAGGCCAACAAGCCAGGAATGTGTTCAAATATTACCGACAAGATGTTAGGTTGGGTTAGGTTAGGTTATATTACGTTATAAATGTATTTAAAGGTCCCACGGAGACGGAGAAGCCAACTCGCCAGGAATGTTGTCAAATATTACCGCCGAGATGTTAGGTTGGGTTAGGTTAGGTTATATTACGTTACTGATGTATAAAAAGATCCCACGGAGACGTAGAGGCCAACTCGCCAGGTATGTTTTCAAATACTACCGCCGAGATGTTAGGTTGGGTTAGGTTAGGTTATATTACGTTATTGATGTGTAAAAAGATCCCACGGAGACGGAGAAGCCAACTCGCCAGGAATGTTGTCAAATATTACCGCCGAGATGTTAGGTTCGGTTAGGTTAGGTTATATTACTTTATTGATGTATAAAAAGATCCCACGGAGACGTAGAGGCCAACTCGCCAGGTATGTTTTCAAATACTACCGCCGAGATGTTAGGTTGGGTTAGGTTAGGTTATATTACGTTATTGATGTGTAAAAAGATCCCACGGAGACGGAGAAGCCAATTCGCCAGGAATGTTGTCAAATATTACCGCCGAGATGTTAGGTTGGGTTAGGTTAGGTTATATAACGTTATGGATGTATATAAAGGTCCCACGGAGGCGTAGAGGCCAACTCGCCAGGAATGTTGTCAAATATTACCGCCGAGATATTAAGGTTGGGTTAGGTTAGGTTATATTACGTTATAGATGTATATAAAGGTCCCACGGAGACGTAGAGGCCAACAAGCCAGGAATGTGTTCAAATATTACCTCCGAGATGTTAGGTTGGGTTAGGTTAGGTTGTATTACGTTATAGATGTATATAAAGGTCCCACGGAGACGTAGAGGGCAACAAGCCAGGAATGTGTTCAAATATTACCGCCGAGATGTTAGGTTGGGTTAGGTTAGGTTATATCACGTTATAGATGTATATAAAGGTCCCGTGGAGACGTAGAGGCCAACTCGCCAGGAATGTTGTCAAACATTAGCGCCGAGATGATAGGTTGGGTTAGGTCAGGTTATATTACGTTATTGATGTATATGAAGGTCAAACCGAGACGTAGAGGCCAACTCGCCAGGAATGTTGTCAAATATTATCGCCGAGATGTTAGGTTGGGTTAGGTTAGGTTATATTACGTTATAGATGTATTTAAAGGTCCCGCGGAGACGTAGAGGCCAACAAGCCAGGAATGTGATCAAATATTACCGCCGAGATGTTAGGTTGGGTTAGGTTAGGTTATATTACGTTACTGATGTATAAAAAGATCCCACGGAGACGTAGAGTCCAACTTGCCAGGTATGTTTTCAAATACTACCGCCGAGATGTTAGGTTGGGTTAGGTTAGGTTATATTACGTTATTGATGTGTAAAAAGATCCCACGGAGACGGAGAAGCCAACTCGCCAGGAATGTTGTCAAATATTACCGCCGAAATGTTAGGTTGGGTTAGGTTAGGTTATATTACGTTATTGATGTGTAAAAAGATCCCACGGAGACGGAGAAGCCAACTCGCCAGGAATGTTGTCAAATATTACCGCCGAGATGTTAGGTTGGGTTAGGTTAGGTTATATAACGTTATGGATGTATATAAAGGTCCCACGTAGGCGTAGAGGCCAACTCGCCAGGAATGTTGTCAAATATTACCGCCGAGGTGTTAGGTTGGGTTAGGTTAGGTTATATTACGTTATAGATGTATTTAAAGGTCCCGCGGAGACGTAGAGGCCAACAAGCCAGGAATGTGATCAAATATTACCGCCGAGATGTTAGGTTGGGTTAGGTTAGGTTATATTACGTTACTGATGTATAAAAAGATCCCACGGAGACGTAGAGGCCAACTCGCCAGGTATGTTTTCAAATACTACCGCCGAAATGTTAGGTTGGGTTAGGTTAGGTTATATTACGTTATTGATGTGTAAAAAGATCCCACGGAGACGTAGAGGCCAACAAGCCAGGAATGTGATCAAATATTACCGCCGAGATGTTAGGTTGGGTTAGGTTAGGTTATATTACGTTACTGATGTATAAAAAGATCCCACGGAGACGTAGAGGCCAACTCGCCAGGTATGTTTTCAAATACTACCGCCGAGATGTTAGGTTGGGTTAGGTTAGGTTATATTACGTTATTGATGTGTAAAAAGATCCCACGGAGACGGAGAAGCCAACTCGCCAGGAATGTTGTCAAATATTACCGCCGAGATGTTAGGTTGGGTTAGGTTAGGTTATATTACGTTATAGATGTATTTAAAGGTCCCGCGGAGACGTAGAGGCCAACAAGCCAGGAATGTGATCAAATATTACCGCCGAGATGTTAGGTTGGGTTAGGTTAGGTTATATTACGTTACTGATGTATAAAAAGATCCCACGGAGACGTAGAGGCCAACTCGCCAGGTATGTTTTCAAATACTACCGCCGAGATGTTAGGTTGGGTTAGGTTAGGTTATATTACGTTATTGATGTGTAAAAAGATCCCACGGAGACGGAGAAGCCAACTCGCCAGGAATGTTGTCAAATATTACCGCCGAGATGTTAGGTTCGGTTAGGTTAGGTTATATTACTTTATTGATGTATAAAAAGATCCCACGGAGACGTAGAGGCCAACTCGCCAGGTATGTTTTCAAATACTACCGCCGAGATGTTAGGTTGGGTTAGGTTAGGTTATATTACGTTATTGATGTGTAAAAAGATCCCACGGAGACGGAGAAGCCAACTCGCCAGGAATGTTGTCAAATATTACCGCCGAGATGTTAGGTTGGGTTAGGTTAGGTTATATAACGTTATGGATGTATATAAAGGTCCCACGTAGGCGTAGAGGCCAACTCGCCAGGAATGTTGTCAAATATTACCGCCGAGGTGTTAGGTTGGGTTAGGTTAGGTTATATTACGTTATAGATGTATTTAAAGGTCCCGCGGAGACGTAGAGGCCAACAAGCCAGGAATGTGATCAAATATTACCGCCGAGATGTTAGGTTGGGTTAGGTTAGGTTATATTACGTTACTGATGTATAAAAAGATCCCACGGAGACGTAGAGGCCAACTCGCCAGGTATGTTTTCAAATACTACCGCCGAAATGTTAGGTTGGTTTAGGTTAGGTTATATTACGTTATTGATGTGTAAAAAGATCCCACGGAGACGTAGAGGCCAACAAGCCAGGAATGTGATCAAATATTACCGCCGAGATGTTAGGTTGGGTTAGGTTAGGTTATATTACGTTACTGATGTATAAAAAGATCCCACGGAGACGTAGAGGCCAACTCGTCAGGTATGTTTTCAAATACTACCGCCGAGATGTTAGGTTGGGTTAGGTTAGGTTATATTACGTTATTGACGTGTAAAAAGATCCCACGGAGACGGAGAAGCCAACTCGCCAGGAATGTTGTCAAATATTACCGCCGAGATGTTAGGTTGGGTTAGGTTAGGTTATATTACGTTATTGATGTAAAAAATGTCCCACGGAGACGTAGATGCCAACAAGCCAGGAATGTGGTCAAATATTACCGCCGAGATGATAGACTGGGTTAGCCTAGCTTATACTATGTTATTGTTGTATATAAAGGTCCGACGGAGACGTATAGGCCAACTCGCCAGGAATGTTGTCAAATATTACCGCCGAGATGATAGGTTGGGTTAGGTTAGGTTATATTACGTTATTGATGTATATAAAGGTCCCACGGAGACGTAGAGGCCAACAAGCCAGGAATGTGTTCAAATATTACCGACAAGATGTTAGGTTGGGTTAGGTTAGGTTATATTACGTTATAGATGTATTTAAAGGTCCCACGGAGACGGAGAAGCCAACTCGCCAGGAATGTTGTCAAATATTACCGCCGAGATGTTAGGTTGGGTTAGGTTAGGTTATATTACGTTACTGATGTATAAAAAGATCCCACGGAGACGTAGAGGCCAACTCGCCAGGTATGTTTTCAAATACTACCGCCGAGATGTTAGGTTGGGTTAGGTTAGGTTATATTACGTTATTGATGTGTAAAAAGATCCCACGGAGACGGAGAAGCCAACTCGCCAGGAATGTTGTCAAATATTACCGCCGAGATGTTAGGTTCGGTTAGGTTAGGTTATATTACTTTATTGATGTATAAAAAGATCCCACGGAGACGTAGAGGCCAACTCGCCAGGTATGTTTTCAAATACTACCGCCGAGATGTTAGGTTGGGTTAGGTTAGGTTATATTACGTTATTGATGTGTAAAAAGATCCCACGGAGACGGAGAAGCCAATTCGCCAGGAATGTTGTCAAATATTACCGCCGAGATGTTAGGTTGGGTTAGGTTAGGTTATATAACGTTATGGATGTATATAAAGGTCCCACGGAGGCGTAGAGGCCAACTCGCCAGGAATGTTGTCAAATATTACCGCCGAGATATTAAGGTTGGGTTAGGTTAGGTTATATTACGTTATAGATGTATATAAAGGTCCCACGGAGACGTAGAGGCCAACAAGCCAGGAATGTGTTCAAATATTACCTCCGAGATGTTAGGTTGGGTTAGGTTAGGTTGTATTACGTTATAGATGTATATAAAGGTCCCACGGAGACGTAGAGGGCAACAAGCCAGGAATGTGTTCAAATATTACCGCCGAGATGTTAGGTTGGGTTAGGTTAGGTTATATCACGTTATAGATGTATATAAAGGTCCCGCGGAGACGTAGAGGCCAACTCGCCAGGAATGTTGTCAAACATTAGCGCCGAGATGATAGGTTGGGTTAGGTCAGGTTATATTACGTTATTGATGTATATGAAGGTCAAACCGAGACGTAGAGGCCAACTCGCCAGGAATGTTGTCAAATATTATCGCCGAGATGTTAGGTTGGGTTAGGTTAGGTTATATTACGTTATAGATGTATTTAAAGGTCCCGCGGAGACGTAGAGGCCAACAAGCCAGGAATGTGATCAAATATTACCGCCGAGATGTTAGGTTGGGTTAGGTTAGGTTATATTACGTTACTGATGTATAAAAAGATTCCACGGAGACGTAGAGTCCAACTTGCCAGGTATGTTTTCAAATACTACCGCCGAGATGTTAGGTTGGGTTAGGTTAGGTTATATTACGTTATTGATGTGTAAAAAGATCCCACGGAGACGGAGAAGCCAACTCGCCAGGAATGTTGTCAAATATTACCGCCGAAATGTTAGGTTGGGTTAGGTTAGGTTATATTACGTTATTGATGTGTAAAAAGATCCCACGGAGACGGAGAAGCCAACTCGCCAGGAATGTTGTCAAATATTACCGCCGAGATGTTAGGTTGGGTTAGGTTAGGTTATATAACGTTATGGATGTATATAAAGGTCCCACGGAGACGTAGAGGCCAACAAGCCAGGAATGTGTTCAAATATTACCGACAAGATGTTAGGTTGGGTTAGGTTAGGTTATATTACGTTATAAATGTATTTAAAGGTCCCACGGAGACGGAGAAGCCAACTCGCCAGGAATGTTGTCAAATATTACCGCCGAGATGTTAGGTTGGGTTAGGTTAGGTTATATTACGTTACTGATGTATAAAAAGATCCCACGGAGACGTAGAGGCCAACTCGCCAGGTATGTTTTCAAATACTACCGCCGAGATGTTAGGTTGGGTTAGGTTAGGTTATATTACGTTATTGATGTGTAAAAAGATCCCACGGAGACGGAGAAGCCAACTCGCCAGGAATGTTGTCAAATATTACCGCCGAGATGTTAGGTTCGGTTAGGTTAGGTTATATTACTTTATTGATGTATAAAAAGATCCCACGGAGACGTAGAGGCCAACTCGCCAGGTATGTTCTCAAATACTACCGCCGAGATGTTAGGTTGGGTTAGGTTAGGTTATATTACGTTATTGATGTGTAAAAAGATCCCACGGAGACGGAGAAGCCAATTCGCCAGGAATGTTGTCAAATATTACCGCCGAGATGTTAGGTTGGGTTAGGTTAGGTTATATAACGTTATGGATGTATATAAAGGTCCCACGGAGGCGTAGAGGCCAACTCGCCAGGAATGTTGTCAAATATTACCGCCGAGATATTAAGGTTGGGTTAGGTTAGGTTATATTACGTTATAGATGTATATAAAGGTCCCACGGAGACGTAGAGGCCAACAAGCCAGGAATGTGTTCAAATATTACCTCCGAGATGTTAGGTTGGGTTAGGTTAGTTTGTATTACGTTATAGATGTATATAAAGGTCCCACGGAGACGTAGAGGGCAACAAGCCAGGAATGTGTTCAAATATTACCGCCGAGATGTTAGGTTGGGTTAGGTTAGGTTATATCACGTTATAGATGTATATAAAGGTCCCGTGGAGACGTAGAGGCCAACTCGCCAGGAATGTTGTCAAACATTAGCGCCGAAATGATAGGTTGGGTTAGGTCAGGTTATATTACGTTATTGATGTATATGAAGGTCAAACCGAGACGTAGAGGCCAACTCGCCAGGAATGTTGTCAAATATTATCGCCGAGATGTTAGGTTGGGTTAGGTTAGGTTATATTACGTTATAGATGTATTTAAAGGTCCCGCGGAGACGTAGAGGCCAACAAGCCAGGAATGTGATCAAATATTACCGCCGAGATGTTAGGTTGGGTTAGGTTAACTTATATTACGTTACTGATGTATAAAAAGATCCCACGGAGACGTAGAGTCCAACTTGCCAGGTATGTTTTCAAATACTACCGCCGAGATGTTAGGTTGGGTTAGGTTAGGTTATATTACGTTATTGATGTGTAAAAAGATCCCACGGAGACGGAGAAGCCAACTCGCCAGGAATGTTGTCAAATATTACCGCCGAAATGTTAGGTTGGGTTAGGTTAGGTTATATTACGTTATTGATGTGTAAAAAGATCCCACGGAGACGGAGAAGCCAACTCGCCAGGAATGTTGTCAAATATTACCGCCGAGATGTTAGGTTGGGTTAGGTTAGGTTATATAACGTTATGGATGTATATAAAGGTCCCACGTAGGCGTAGAGGCCAACTCGCCAGGAATGTTGTCAAATATTACCGCCGAGGTGTTAGGTTGGGTTAGGTTAGGTTATATTACGTTATAGATGTATTTAAAGGTCCCGCGGAGACGTAGAGGCCAACAAGCCAGGAATGTGATCAAATATTACCGCCGAGATGTTAGGTTGGGTTAGGTTAGGTTATATTACGTTACTGATGTATAAAAAGATCCCACGGAGACGTAGAGGCCAACTCGCCAGGTATGTTTTCAAATACTACCGCCGAAATGTTAGGTTGGGTTAGGTTAGGTTATATTACGTTATTGATGTGTAAAAAGATCCCACGGAGACGTAGAGGCCAACAAGCCAGGAATGTGATCAAATATTACCGCCGAGATGTTAGGTTGGGTTAGGTTAGGTTATATTACGTTACTGATGTATAAAAAGATCCCACGGAGACGTAGAGGCCAACTCGCCAGGTATGTTTTCAAATACTACCGCCGAGATGTTAGGTTGGGTTAGGTTAGGTTATATTACGTTATTGATGTGTAAAAAGATCCCACGGAGACGGAGAAGCCAACTCGCCAGGAATGTTGTCAAATATTACCGCCGAGATGTTAGGTTGGGTTAGGTTAGGTTATATTACGTTATTGATGTAAAAAATGTCCCACGGAGACGTAGATGCCAACAAGCCAGGAATGTGGTCAAATATTACCGCCGAGATGATAGACTGGGTTAGCCTAGCTTATACTATGTTATTGTTGTATATAAAGGTCCGACGGAGACGTATAGGCCAACTCGCCAGGAATGTTGTCAAATATTACCGCCGAGATGATAGGTTGGGTTAGGTTAGGTTATATTACGTTATTGATGTATATAAAGGTCCCACGGAGACGTAGAGGCCAACAAGCCAGGAATGTGTTCAAATATTACCGCCGAGATGTTAGGTTGGGTTAGGTTAGGTTATATTACGTTATAGATGTATTTAAAGGTCCCACGGAGACGGAGAAGCCAACTCGCCAGGAATGTTGTCAAATATTACCGCCGAGATGTTAGGTTGGGTTAGGTTAGGTTATATTACGTTACTGATGTATAAAAAGATCCCACGGAGACGTAGAGGCCAACTCGCCAGGTATGTTTTCAAATACTACCGCCGAGATGTTAGGTTGGGTTAGGTTAGGTTATATTACGTTATTGATGTGTAAAAAGATCCCACGGAGACGTAGAGGCCAACAAGCCAGGAATGTGATCAAATATTACCGCCGAGATGTTAGGTTGGGTTAGGTTAGGTTATATTACGTTACTGATGTATAAAAAGATCCCACGGAGACGTAGAGGCCAACTCGCCAGGTATGTTTTCAAATACTACCGCCGAGATGTTAGGTTGGGTTAGGTTAGGTTATATTACGTTATTGATGTGTAAAAAGATCCCACGGAGACGTAGAGGCCAACTCGCCAGGTATGTTTTCAAATACTACCGCCGAGATGTTAGGTTGGGTTAGATTAGGTTATATTACGTTATTGATGTGTAAAAAGATCCCACGGAGACGGAGAAGCCAACTCGCCAGGAATGTTGTCAAATATTACCGCCGAGATGTTAGGTTGGGTTAGGTTAGGTTATATTACGTTATTGATGTAAAAAATGTCCCACGGAGACGTAGATGACAACAAGCCAGGAATGTGGTCAAATATTACCGCCGAGATGATAGACTGGGTTAGCCTAGCTTATACTATGTTATTGTTGTATATAAAGGTCCGACGGAGACGTATAGGCCAACTCGCCAGGAATGTTGTCAAATATTACCGCCGAGATGATAGGTTGGGTTAGGTTAGGTTATATTACGTTATTGATGTATATAAAGGTCCCACGGAGACGTAGAGGCCAACAAGCCAGGAATGTGTTCAAATATTACCGCCGAGATGTTAGGTTGGGTTAGGTTAGGTTATATTACGTTATAGATGTATTTAAAGGTCCCACGGAGACGGAGAAGCCAACTCGCCAGGAATGTTGTCAAATATTACCGCCGAGATGTTAGGTTGGGTTAGGTTAGGTTATATTACGTTATAGATATATTTAAAGGTCCCGCGGAGACGTAGAGGCCAACAAGCCAGGAATGTGATCAAATATTACCGCCGAGATGTTAGGTTGGGTTAGGTTAGGTTATATTACGTTATTGATGTGTAAAAAGATCCCACGGAGACGTAGAGGCCAACAAGCCAGGAATGTGATCAAATATTACCGCCGAGATGTTAGGTTGGGTTAGGTTAGGTTATATTACGTTACTGATGTATAAAAAGATCCCACGGAGACGTAGAGGCCAACTCGCCAGGTATGTTTTCAAATACTACCGCCGAGATGTTAGATTGGGTTAGGTTAGGTTATATTACGTTATTGATGTGTAAAAAGATCCCACGGAGACGTAGAGGCCAACTCGCCAGGTATGTTTTCAAATACTACCGCCGAGATGTTAGGTTGGGTTAGGTTAGGTTATATTACGTTATTGATGTGTAAAAAGATCCCACGGAGACGGAGAAGCCAACTCGCCAGGAATGTTGTCAAATATTACCGCCGAGATGTTAGGTTGGGTTAGGTTAGGTTATATTACGTTATTGATGTAAAAAATGTCCCACGGAGACGTAGATGCCAACAAGCCAGGAATGTGGTCAAATATTACCGCCGAGATGATAGACTGGGTTAGCCTAGCTTATACTATGTTATTGTTGTTTATAAAGGTCCGACGGAGACGTATAGGCCAACTCGCCAGGAATGTTGTCAAATATTACCGCCGAGATGATAGGTTGGGTTAGGTTAGGTTATATTACGTTATTGATGTATATAAAGGTCCCACGGAGACGTAGAGGCCAACAAGCCAGGAATGTGTTCAAATATTACCGCCGAGATGTTAGGTTGGGTTAGGTTAGGTTATATTACGTTATAGTTGTATTTAAAGGTCCCACGGAGACGGAGACGCCAACTCGCCAGGAATGTTGTCAAATATTACCGCCGAGATGTTAGGTTGGGTTAGGTTAGGTTATATTACGTTATAGATGTATTTAAAGGTCCCGCGGAGACGTAGAGGCCAACAAGACAGGAATGTGATCAAATATTATCGCCGAGATGTTAGGTTGGGTTAGGTTAGGTTATATTACGTTACTGATGTATAAAAAGATCCCACGGAGACGTAGAGGCCAACTCGCCAGGTATGTTTTCAAATACTACCGCCGAGATGTTAGGTTGGGTTAGGTTAGGTTATATTACGTTATTGATGTGTAAAAAGATCCCACGGAGACGGAGAAGCCAACTCGCCAGGAATGTTGTCAAATATTACCGCCGAGATGTTAGGTTGGGTTAGGTTAGGTTATATTACGTTATTGATGTAAAAAATGTCCCACGGAGACGTAGATGCCAACAAGCCAGGAATGTGGTCAAATATTACCGCCGAGATGATAGACTGGGTTAGCCTAGCTTATACTATGTTATTGTTGTATATAAGGGTCCGACGGAGACGTATAGGCCAACTCGCCAGGAATGTTGTCAAATATTACCGCCGAGATGATAGGTTGGGTTAGGTTAGATTATATCACGTTATAGATGTATATAAAGGTCCCGCGGAGACGTAGAGGCCAGCAAGCCAGGAATGTGATCAAATATTACCGCCGAGATGTTAGGTTGGGTTAGGTTAGGTTATATTACGTTATTGATGTATATAAATGTACCACGGATACGTAGAGGCCAACTCGCCATGAATGTTTTCAAATATTACCGCCGAGATGTTAGGTTCGGTTAGGTTAGGTTATATTACTTTATTGATGTATAAAAAGATCCCACGGAGACGTAGAGGCCAACTCGCCAGGTATGTTTTCAAATACTACCGCCGAGATGTTAGGTTGGGTTAGGTTAGGTTATATTACGTTATTGATGTGTAAAAAGATCCCACGGAGACGGAGAAGCCAACTCGCCAGGAATGTTGTCAAATATTACCGCCGAGATGTTAGGTTCGGTTAGGTTAGGTTATATTACTTTATTGATGTATAAAAAGATCCCACGGAGATGTAGAGGCCAACTCGCCAGGTATGTTTTCAAATACTACCGCCGAGATGTTAGGTTGGGTTAGGTTAGGTTATATTACGTTATTGATGTGTAAAAAGATCCCACGGAGACGGAGAAGCCAATTCGCCAGGAATGTTATCAAATATTACCGCCGAGAAGTTAGGTTGGGTTAGATTAGGTTATATTACGTTATTGATGTATATAAATGTACCACGGAGACGTAGAGGCCAACTCGCCAGGAATGTTTTCAAATATTACCGCCGAGATGTTAGGTTGGGTTAGGTTAGGTTATATTACGTTATTGATGTGTAAAAAGATCCCACGGAGACGGAGAAGCCAACTCGCCAGGAATGTTGTCAAATATTACCGCCGAGATGTTAGGTTGGGTTAGGTTAGGTTATATTACGTTATTGATGTGTAAAAAGATCCCACGGAGACGGAGAAGCCAACTCGCCAGGAATGTTGTCAAATATTACCGCCGAGATGTTAGGTTGGGTTAGGTTAGGTTATATAACGTTATGGATGTATATAAAGGTCCCACGTAGGCGTAGAGGCCAACTCGCCAGGAATGTTGTCAAATATTACCGCCGAGGTGTTAGGTTGGGTTAGGTTAGGTTATATTACGTTATAGATGTATATAAAGGTCCAACAGAGACGTAGAGGCCAACAAGCCAGGAATGTGTTCAAATATTACCGCCGAGATGTTAAGTTGGGATAGGTTAGGTTATATTACGTTATAGATGTATATAACTATCCCACGGAGACGTAGAGGCCAACTCGCCAGGAATGTTGTCAAATATTACCGCCGAGATGTTAGGTTGGGTTAGGTTAGGTTATATTACGTTATAGATGTATTTAAAGGTCCCGCGGAGACGTAGAGGCCAACAAGCCAGGAATGTGATCAAATATTACCG